>JAVJIF010008264.1:0-135104 GCA_038442645.1 Agave tequilana | reverse complement strand
CAAACCTTCCTGAAAAAGCCTCGCCCCTAATGTCGGTAGTCCCCAAGAAGCAGACGATCATCCACAACGCCCTTCTAAAGGTGAGACCAACACTAACACTGGAGGCACGATCCCCCCCCCCCCCACATGCCGCTAATCGCGAGTGCGTCACAGATGTCACCAACTCCTCATCTCAAAGGATTACCACTAGCGTCAAACCGCCATATTCGAAAATCAGATCCTTTAGATGCTCGGTGACCTGAAAAAAACATATGAAAGAGCAGCAAGTGATGGAGATTTTACTCTCGCTGTTCTAAAATATTATAAGTGTATGGTCAATCAGTTGTAGCACTTGAAAGTTAATCTCCAAAGACAGGTGGTTCTTATATTTTAACACTGTTAGACGAATTGATAACAAAGGTAGAAGGTTCAATTTTTTTGGCTTGAACTATCAGATAAGAAGGATCAAGTATCCAAGATGGAATTTCCTAAACTAAATAACATGCATAAGTTATCAATTTCTCTTTTATGATCTACTTGAAATTTCTATTTAGATTTTGGAGAGCATAAGTTATACAAATTTATATCATAACCTATCAAGTCTTTACCTAACTAGTAATTACAAGTCTTAGTGTCAAATCTCTATTTCTAGTGAAAAACTAATCGTGCAGTTGATAATCCAAGTATAAGCTATAATGATTTATCAGACGATCATCCCTAGAACTAAAACTAATCTATTAAGTAATTAAATTTAACTATAAAGCATGTAAATTTAATCTACAAAGCATGATTTAGAATTGATTGTCTAATTATAAATTCATAGTCTATCTACATCATCAACTTTATGAATTAATTTTCCATTATTTATAAGTGATTTGATCCAGCTTTATCAGTCCTAAGAGAGATTTTTAATCTTTTAAATCCTACTTGAGGAGAACCTAGCCACTCATGATCCAATTAATAACAATAAAATCTAATAAGTAAAGTATAATTAAATTTCTAATCTAGTAATTGCAGTAACTAAATTAATTAAAAATAAATAAATATTCTACTAATTATAGCAAAAAATATCTAACTAAATTAATTAAACTAACTGAATTCATTAAAATAATTAATATCCTGAGATGAAACCGCATTGTCCCCGCCGCCGCTATCTCCTCTGCACGAGACAGGAGGCAAGAAAGAAAGAAAAATCGATGTCGCCGCCCACGGAAAAAGGCAAAAACCACATACTTGATACTTCTCCCGCCGCCCACGAGTTTTGCGTCTCGTCACTGCGGCCCGAAGACCAAAACAGAGAAAAGTGCGTGGGACTCTCTCTCGTCGCACAGAAAAGACAAGCCGCCGCCACGTTTTCTTAAAACGAGAACGACCCGCTATCCCCGCCGCCCACGATGCACAGGTTTTGATGCGAGACAGCGCGTGCACCGCCACGATTTCCAGCAGAAAACCTGGGCACGATTCAGTAATGATTTCGAGATAATTATTGTGCAGAAAAACCAAAATAACTGAACAATGTCCCCGGACTCAAAAAGAAATAAATATTTTTTAATTAAAAGTGCTGAAAAAGAGGCATAAACCCTAACCTGAGACAGCAAGTGTTGTCCTAATATGGGGCAGGTTTTGGCTTTTTTACAAATAAGTCCCTCATCTTGATAAAATTACATAGAGGAGAATAATATTAATTTAGACTTGGAATTTCAGCCCGAAATTACTCTTAACGCTCTGGACTTTGTTAAATTGCATCTTGGCCCCTTATTGACATAGAAACTCCTTTGAATTAGATGCAGACTTCTTGAACATAAATTTTTAGGCATAGTAGAGCAATTCTGAAAAAGTCATGCCTTATATCTCGCCTTCAAACTCTTTTTGGCACGCTTAAAGTCTTCAGAGTGTGCGTTTGTTGTCCAATCTTCTCCTAACAGTATGAAAAACCAATAAAACATACCCGAGTAGCATTATTTAAATTATTTAAATATAAAAAATAGATAAATAGGAACATAAAAATAATGTATAATTGTGCTAATCAGCAATCGCAGTAAGATCGCGATCTGGCGCATGCAATTCTCGACCACGAAACGCCATTCATGAATAGGAGGCGTTGAGGTAACTAAACTGGAAATCACCTAGAGGGGGGTGAATAGGTGATTATGCTAATCTAATGAACTTAATGCGGAATTTAAAAACTAATTGCAATAACAAGAGATGCACACTCAAACAAGCCAAGCAAATAATTATGAATGCACAATATGAATAGAAGCAAGGCACAAAGTAAAGAGAAAGAGAGCCAAGGGATCAAGCGCAAACAACAAGATATGTTTCGAGGTTCGAGCACCCAGCTCTACATCCCCGCCTTCGACACACGAAAGATTTCTAATCCACTAGCTAGTCCACAAAGAACTCTCACAAGGAGTACCCAACTCCTCTCTTTACAACCACAACCTCCTTCTTGAGGCAAACTCCAATCCAACAAAACAATCACCTCACAACTTGAGGGATTAGCACAAAGCAAACATAAGGATCACCTCACAACTTGAGGGATACAACCCAAGGCACAAAGCCAAGAAAAGATTGGGTTTTTAACTTGGTGGTCTAAGCAACAACCACAAACAATTTCTTTCTCCCACACAAAGATCCTATAGAATAAGAAAGTAGATGTTGCTCAAGTGTGGAGAAAACCAATGGAATGGAAATCAAAATCACAAAGAAAATCCTTGGGAAAAACTGAAACCAAGATATAGAAGATGAATCAAAACTCTTTTTCCCAAAAACCCTTTTCTTTGAATTTCCAAACCCTAGCAAAATCACCAAATAGATTGTTCAATTTGAATCCAAAAACTTCTTTTGATTGCTGTGAAAACACCAGAGAGTAAAGAAAAATTCGCACAAAAAATCTTAGAGAAAACAGGCTATAGATGGGGTATTTATAGACCCCAGAAAATATAGCCGTTGGCAGCAGAAACTGCCAAAAATACACTGCCGGCCGACCTGCCGGTCGACCGTCTAACGGTCAAATTCTGTCCGTTGCCAGCTACCGGTCGACCGCCCCGGTCGACCCAAACAAACAGAGAGCTCTGCTCTCAGACCCCGTCGAACCTGACGGTCGACCGTCCCGTGTCTGCCAAACGTGCACAGATCTGTGCACGTCGGTCGACCGACCCGGTCGACCGACTTCATGCCAAGTCGACTTGTCAGAAGACTAGTCGACTGGTTGAAGCCTGGAACAGAAAACTGGGTCAGAAAAACAGTTTAAAAATATTTTTGAAAAATCTTTTAACTTTCCTAAAAATCACCAAAAATAGTTTTATCATTTTGCATTGATATATAAACATGTGGTAAAAAGTTTAGCTCGAATATCAATCAATATGAACTATTTTTGTGTCATCATTTTTACCAAAAACTGTATTTTCTAAAACTTGAATTTTGAATAGAAAATACGTTTTGTCCAAAACTCTTCCAAATACAAAAACATGATATTTAAACACTTTGAAGCATGATGCATATGGATAGAAATCCAATATACATGAAACATATATATATATCATAGTTTTTGTCCTTAATACCAAAATATGTTTTGACAAAAATACCAAAACATAAAACACATGAATATGAAAGTCAAAACTAAGTTTGTCTAGAAAGATGAAGCATACATGTATATAGAGCAAATCTAATATACATTAAACCATATAAACTTGTTTTGAATCATCTATTCATGCAAACCAAGATCGGTTAAACCATAAACCAAAAACCAATATTTAAAACATGAAACATGTGTGTTGTGAAGTTGAGCATATCATACTATTCTAATCTTTACAATTTGGATCTAAACACAAAACTAAACTAGGTACCGAAGTCTTCTTGTAGAGCGCAATCTCCAAGCCGACTCGAACCAAAACTCTTTGATCCACCAAGCAAGTGCTATATATGATCTTTGACGCTCGGGCTCTTGAATCAACTTGTGAAAACTTCCAAATCATCTTGTTGAAGCTAATCACCTACTAATAACTTGATTAATGATCTGAAACTAAAATCACAAGATTATTAGTACACATAACTACATGAGTTAATCATCATCAAAAATAGGGTGGAAGGCCTTTGGGCCAACAGTCTCCCCCTTTTTGATGATGACAAAACTCATGGAGTTATATATGCATGGATTAAAGTTAAGCTTCAAAGAAGCTCCCCCTTAACTCATGCATAAACAAATAAATCTTAAATATGCAATGAATATCAAACATGAAACATGAAACATGCATATCTATGCATAAACAATAAAAGGTTCTAAATACCAATGAAATGTTCAAAACAAAACATGCTCTAGAAACCAATTACAAAACATGCTCTATATATCAATTAAAATTAAACTAAATTAAACTTAATATATGCAAAACATAAACATATCAATTAAAATTAAACTAAATTAAACTTAATATATGCAAAACATAAACATGCATATATAAACCAAAATACTTCTCCCCCTTTTTGTCAATCATCAACAAAGGGGTAAAAACCAAAACAAAACAAAATCTTCTCCTCTTTTTAATACAAAAAAATCAATCTTCAATTAGGGGTAAAAGCAAAACCAAATCAATAAATTTTTCTCCCCCTTTTTGTTCGAAACAACGAATCAATAAAAATAATATTTTCCCTTTTTTTTTGTCTAAAACAAAAACAAAACCAATTAGGGGTGACAATCAATTAAGGTACCAATTGAAAATATGTCAAAGAATAGCATCTTGATACCAATTGAAAGGAAACAAACAAACAAAAATATTGATACAATTTTAAGCAAAAACACATAAAAAATCTTGATACCAATTTGAAATTAAACATAATGAATTTTGAATGTCTTAAACAAAAATTTTGATACCAATTGTAAATCATTTTCATTTTGAACATATGATACCAATTTGAAATTTTCAATCATAAAGTAAGAGAGTGGGAATCAAATATCAATTGAAAGACAAAATCAAATTTTCTCCCCCTTTATGAAATTCCAACTAAAATAATGCAATGGCTTGATACCAATTTAAAAGTAATCAATTGAAACAAAGTTAAAGCTCAAGCACTAGCATAAACAAGATTTTGTGCTTAAAGATATAGGGATATAATAAGCACAAATAAAATATGTATATGTATGAAAATAGATACCAATTGAAATTGATATTCTTGAAATAGAAAGCATACATACATACAAAATATATAAGTATACAAGAAAGGTTAAAATTGATACCAATTGAAAGAATTCAATGATACCAATTGAAATAACAATAAGATCAAGTGTATATCTCATATAACTACCTCCCAATCATGGTTCAAGTTTTAAATGATTTTCATTTTAAAGCATACATGAACATGATCTCCATCCATCCTCCCATAGAAGGTAGGGGTTTTCAAAAATTAGATTTGAAAGTAAGCTTTGTTTGAAAATCTCTACCATAGTGAAGAATACGAACTAGTTATAGGAAAAACTTTTAAAACTAGTACGAAATCCTTCAAGCAAGGAATAAAACAAAATTGTTTTTCATGAAACACATGTAAATCACATGATCACTAAACACTCAAAGTCTATAAAGCTCATATCAAATTCTCATGAAAACAAATCATGAGTAAACTAATAAAGTGAGTGTACAAGTATAATGTGACACATATCAACATAAAAATATTCAATTAAGCTCATATGAAATTCCTTGAAAATATGAAAACATGAAAAACTAGATTTTTATTACCAATAGAAATTACCTAAAAACATGAAAATCATCAAAACGATTTAAACTTCAAGGTATATGTATGTCATGTACAAACTAAAATATACATACATATCCTAAACATAATGAGTCCACAAAAGTATATGCATGAAGGCACGTGGCTCAAGGATGTATATGTATAAATGATAGTTTGGACAAGATGGACATATACATGAAGTTAAAAAAAAAAATGATGAATACAAGTCAAATGCAAGAATCATCAAAACTAGACTATACTAGTACATCAAGTGAATACAAATGAGCGTTCAAGTACAAACATATATAAAGGTCTATTTATAGCTCACTAGTTGTACAAGTATAAATCCTAATCTTAATGAAAACTTATCATTCAAGCAAGTAGTCAAAACATGAAGTATAAAACGGGAATCATAACCCAACATGATAAACATAATAATCAAAACATGAATTATTAAAACAAAAAGTCATAGTCAACCATATGATTAGCATGACAAAGACATGTGCATTAGATCTATGATTAACATGATAGCTAAAACATAAAGAGAACACAAAATATGGGTCCATACTAAACATGGGTGTCTCAACAACTAATCATGTAAAGCATAAGTCTAATAAACATGGCAAATATCATACTAATCATGAAACAATAAAACATGATTCAACAAAACAAAAATCATAAACATCCACATGATCATTATGTATATGCATGTACATTAGATCTAGTGCATACATATTAGTTTAAACAAGGTGAGAACACTAAATATAAATCCATATAAAACATGGGTGTCTCAAGTAACTAAATATGTATATCACTAATCTAATCAACATGACATAAGCATAATGAACAATAAAACATGACATGCTATAAATAGATGAACATGAAAAGCATGTAAATATAAATAGGAGTTAGAGATAGATACCGAAACCGATGAAGGCATCTCTCAAGTTCTCCAAAATAAGGTGGTCCTCCCACCAAACTCCCCTTGAAAGTGATGCATCCAAAATGGTTCTCTTTAAGCTTGGAACGCATCCACCTCAAGGCACCACTACTCTCACGTGATGCGAGAGCCCACACCTACATCAAATATTTTAGGGGTGGTCTTTGGTACCCATTTTCTTTTGGGTCCATAGGGGTTAGTATCTTTCCTAACCCAAACAAGATTATTTGCTAAATTTTCAATATGTAAACGATCATAGCTGTAACACCCCGAATTTTTCAACCGTGATTTAATAATATATTCTTTGATTTTTGAGATTATAAAGAATATCAGGAATTTTATTTTGGTTATATTTATGTGATAATAAATTTGGAAATTTATCAGGGAGATTTGAAATGAATTAATTGGAAGTATTTAAATAGATATACATGTTATATACATATATATATAATAGTGATGATAATAATTATGGTGATGTATATACATGGGTACAAGTCACACATTTGTATATGACTACACTTCATGCAATATCTAAATATAGAAGAATTTATTTTTTGTTACTTGTATTAGTGAGAAATGATCTCATATTAGATGGAGGGCTAGGATTGACTTGAGATGAGTGATGGGAGTAGGTGGAGTAATGGGAGAGGAGGACAAGTGGCACATAAGGCAAGTATTTTATATTTTTGGAAATTGTTTATAATAGGAAGGGGAGAGAAATAAACTTATTTTCTCCCCCAAATCTCTCTATCTCTTTCTCTCTCTCCCCCTCACGCAAGTTCTCCCCGAAAAAAAAAAAAAAATCTCTCTCTCTCTCTCGCGCGGCCAGGCCAGGGCCGGGGCCGCAGCCGCGGCCAGGCGGCGACCAGAGCCGCGACTCCGGCGGCCGGCGAGGGCGGCGGCCGGCTAGGGCGGTCGGAGACCAGAATTTGCAATTGGTGAGTGGGTCTTCCCTCTTTTCCTTTTATTTTCTCATAGTTCATCTCTTGCAAACCCTAGATTCTTGGCTTATTGAATTTGGGAAAATTTTTTCCTTGAGTTATTCATCTCATTATTATCTGAAAATTCATGATCTTTAATGCATGTGATGACCTAAATGGGATCTAGAGATTTATGGAGTTAATTTAATTGTAGGCAAGTGATGAGTGGGAGGTTGCATGAAGGGTATGTCATGTGTAATGGGGCTTAACAAAATTTCAGATTTAGTGTAAATCTCAACCCTAGAACTCCCAACCTTACACTTTAAGTTGATGGTGATGAAACTTTAATTAAAGGTGTGGGAGACTAAATTTTGAGCAATTTTTATTCTTTCTTAAATTGGGTCGAACTCTTAAATAAATCATGGGCAAATGCATGATGAACCTATTGGTGACAACCCTAACCTTATGTGAAAGCATGATATGGAAAGAAGGGTTATGGTTTGAGTTAGTTTAAATTTTATCAAGACATATATTCTCTTGTAATTTGTATATGAGTCTATTTTGAAAATCGATCGGAGGTTGGTATGGGTATCATTAAGTAAATGAGGTTAAGCCAAAAAAAAAAAAAAAAAAAAAAAAAAATTGGGTGACATCCTATCAAAAGTCCTAATAACGATTAACATATTAGTAGAAGACAAGATTAATCCAAGCGTGGAATTAGTATCATAAATTAGTGGATCGTTACAAATGGGGGAGGTCAAGTTTTAGATCACTCCTAACCATTAGTATAGAAGGAGAATCTTGAAGCTTTTTACACTTGTGAGTGTTGAATCTCTTACCACTTCTACATAATAAATGCGCAAGCAAATCAAGATTTGATCTTGGTCATGTTAATGAGATAAGAAGGAAAGTTTCATGATATAAGTTAAAATATGAAGAGGGAAGTGACTTAAAGAGGGACTTGTGATAAATCATGTAGTGATCAAATTATGCATACTCTTATAAATATTTCTTGTGACCACAAATCTAAATATTTTAGTTCATGACTTACTTATGATCTAATTTATATGAGAAAATAAGAGGAAAAGTTAAGAAGTTGTGTAGTTCAAAGCACTTTTATAATAATATTACAATCTGTTAAAGTCTGTCCAGATTTGAAACCAGAATCTTGGGGTTTCTTTCGCAAGGATATTTAATAAGGAATAGGTCATGTAATATACCGTTGGAAAGCTAATCGAGTCTACTTTCTAACGGTTCATACCATGCCCTCATCGGATACCTGTAACTTAAACTATGACTGAAACATTGAAGGTTGGTCAAAACTGTCATTGCTGCAGAATTCAGCACAGCTGATAGGTTTTGAATTTCTGGAGCAGTTTGGTTAATCAAAACCTATCATGTAATAGGTCATTGGAAAGGTAGTGGAGTCTAGTTTCTAATAAATCTTTCCTCGTTCTATTTCTATACGTAGAATGAAAGTTATTATAAAAACTCCGTTGGTTATCCGGAAAGATCGAGCCATAAAATTGTGTCAAACAAAAGGTTCATGACTGGTGGTCATTCAACATCAAACTACTTAGTATGTGTTATACTGTCTAAGAGATATATATATATAGAGCTATACGAGTCCACCTCCCAGCAGTTTATTCACATTCCGGTTGGATATAGGTGATAGAGGCTTGTCGAAACATCACGAGCAAATCGAGGGATTTTTAGAGTGATCCTTGTTGATATAGTAAAGGCTTTGCAAATCCTTAACATGTAGGAATTGAACTTCAAGTTCATTAATGCACAAAGCTAAATTGTGTCCCTTTTACAATTAAAATATAATTAGAAGAGAAATTTGGAGAACACGGAAATCTCCCCAATTAAACTCAAGCCCTCATTTCATTAGAATTTTTAGTATATAAAGTAGATGAGATCCGTACTTTACTATGCATATGATAATTTCTTAGAGATTCCGACACTGGGTTAAAAGTGAAAGATTTGTTACTGTTTAGAAGGTTCACATTCCTACCTTCAGTTTAAATAAGATGTTGCCTATATGCTCATTGCAAAGAAAGGTATAGACTGCTCAAGTCATTAACTTTTCTAAGTTCATCTGAAAGTGTTTAAAAGTTGTTTAACATAGAGGGTGATATGTTAGTAGATGCCCCTATAACATCGTCATAGTCAAATAAGAATTGTATGAGAATGATTTGTTTTGTATAATATATCTAATATGAATAGTTGGATAGAGCATGTATGGAAATAGATGTTATTACTTAAGTGCTGACCTATTGGAGCACTTATAATTGATAAGTATGTTAAGAATCCGAACTTGAGAATTGTGTGAATATGATTTTGTATAATATTATGTGTGTTAAATGTAGGAAGGGCCAGCGGGAGCTGGTAGGTGTGAAGACGGGGTATGTTATTGTGTGAAATGTAGGAAGGGGCCAGCGGGAGCTGGTAGGTGTGAAGACGGGGTATGATATTGTGTGTTAAATGTAGGAAGGGGCCAGCGGGAGCTGGTAGGTGTGAAGACGGGGTATGAGATGGGTCGTGTGTCGTGATATAAGATGTGCTTATTCAAATTGAACAGTGTTCTATGCTTGTCCTTATGCATGACTGTGAAGCTCTGCTTTATTATAAGAGATAATGAAATATTATATGATGGGTGAAAGTGCAAGGGTTAATCCATGCAGTACTTGAATGGTGATATGATATACATGTATTTGAATCCTTACAAATGATTGAAAATGAATGGTTATGTGTGATACAAATGTGTATGTGTGTGTATGTGACACTGGGGGTATGAGGGTTGTGTCATCGTATATGACATGAAACCATCAGAATACAAGTTTAGCTGATTGAAATGAATACCATATATTGGGTGAAAATGTGCATGTGAATCCGTGCTTTACTTGAAGGGTGAAGCGTTATTGCATTATGAGAAATATGATATGATTATATGTTATATAACTATGGCTTGTGACGTAAGTGTTATCGAATGCATAAACTAAGTTTAGGGCATAACTCTTGGGGTTGGTGTATTATTGCATGGAATACAAGGCACGTGAGTAATACACACTATGTTCACATAAGACGAGAGAGTGTATTTTATGTAACTCATAGACCTTATCACACGTAAAGATGATAATCCAAGAAAGCAATTGGGGAGTACAATCATAAAAGTCTAATCGTCCTCAGAAATTGTAGGGGCTGAGGCCTTGATTCATTAAACTATCGGATGCCTCCGATTCTTGTCTTCCTACTGTTTCAGATTCCTTTTATTGCGTGTATATTCATACCCTTGTTGAGATATTACCTTTTCTTGATTATTCCTACCTCACTCACTGAGCTGTCGAGCTCACCCTCCCACAGATTGATATATTGCAGGTTGCATGGAGGCAGGGGTCAGGATTATGCTGTGCAGGGTTCATTCTGTATATATATATCCAACTCTTGTATTTTGGAACACTTGTGTTTGTAAATGTTATATGTGGGTCGTGGGATAGATTATTCGCCTTGTACATATACATATATGGAGAACCTTGTAGTAGTTTCATTTTATGTTTATAGTTGAGATATCTTGTATGGGGTTGTAGTAATAAGATGTATATTTATCAATATGATGCCCATGTGGAGTTGAAAGTTATGAATTCTGAAAGCCTTTGGAATGCCGAGATAGCAACTCTAGAGTTTATGTTATTTTGTTTCTCCATAAGTAGGCAATGTCAAGCCGAAATACTTTCATGATTGTGTGGATGATTTTGAATAAAGTTATATGATTGGAATGAGAATAAGTAGGCTGATGTTAGCCGAAACATATCATATATGTATTGGATATTACATCCGACCAGTAATTACAAAGGAGGTGCTGCTGAAATTTTTAAGAAATAAAAGGGAATGATTTGATTAATCGGTTTTGTAAGGGGAGATTATGCAAATTGAGGATTTATTAAACTGGGACCGTTACAGTTGGTATCAGAGCATAGGATATAGATGAAGGATAAACTTAGAACGAATAGTAGAAGAGGATTGGATTGATGGGGGCTGATTTTTGAATTGATTTGCATGTTTATGCCTTGTATGTATGTGAAAATGTTGTTTGATATGATTGGTTAAAAGGGGGGTAGGAGTTCTTACGTGTATGACTAATCCTGAAGCACGGGATATTTGGTCATTACCTTATGTCCAGATTATGGTACCCACATGCCATAATTTGGATGTGTTCGACTGAGGGTGTGGGCCCTCAGTATGAGCTGCCGGTGGTATGGGACACTGGAGTAAGGGAATGATAAAAATATCAAGTGAGTCGAGATTAATTTGGATCGTAAGGACATAGTATAGTTGATCCAGAAATAATGAATCTTGAGGAGAATAATTGAGAAAAATATTGCATCAAATAAAGATTTTGTGATATGCAAGAGAAATGCAAAGTTTTATGCTTACTCACTTCAGGTAGCAAGTTTCGAGGACGAAACTTTTGTAAGGAGGGTAGAATGTAACACCCCGAATTTTTCAACCGTGATTTAATAATATATTCTTTGATTTTTGAGATTATAAAGAATATCAGGAATTTTATTTTGGTTATATTTATGTGATAATAAATTTGGAAATTTATCAGGGAGATTTGAAATGAATTAATTGGAAGTATTTAAATAGATATACATGTTATATACATATATATATAATAGTGATGATAATAATTATGGTGATGTATATACATGGGTACAAGTCACACATTTGTATATGACTACACTTCATGCAATATCTAAATATAGAAGAATTTATTTTTTGTTACTTGTATTAGTGAGAAATGATCTCATATTAGATGGAGGGCTAGGATTGACTTGAGATGAGTGATGGGAGTAGGTGGAGTAATGGGAGAGGAGGACAAGTGGCACATAAGGCAAGTATTTTATATTTTTGGAAATTGTTTATAATAGGAAGGGGAGAGAAATAAACTTATTTTCTCCCCCAAATCTCTCTATCTCTTTCTCTCTCTCCCCCTCACGCAAGTTCTCCCCGAAAAAAAAAAAAAATCTCTCTCTCTCTCTCGCGCGGCCAGGCCAGGGCCGGGGCCGCAGCCGCGGCCAGGCGGCGACCAGAGCCGCGACTCCGGCGGCCGACGAGGGCGGCGGCCGGCTAGGGCGGTCGGAGACCAGAATTTGCAATTGGTGAGTGGGTCTTCCCTCTTTTCCTTTTATTTTCTCATAGTTCATCTCTTGCAAACCCTAGATTCTTGGCTTATTGAATTTGGGAAAATTTTTTCCTTGAGTTATTCATCTCATTATTATCTGAAAATTCATGATCTTTAATGCATGTGATGACCTAAATGGGATCTAGAGATTTATGGAGTTAATTTAATTGTAGGCAAGTGATGAGTGGGAGGTTGCATGAAGGGTATGTCATGTGTAATGGGGCTTAACAAAATTTCAGATTTAGTGTAAATCTCAACCCTAGAACTCCCAACCTTACACTTTAAGTTGATGGTGATGAAACTTTAATTAAAGGTGTGGGAGACTAAATTTTGAGCAATTTTTATTCTTTCTTAAATTGGGTCGAACTCTTAAATAAATCATGGGCAAATGCATGATGAACCTATTGGTGACAACCCTAACCTTATGTGAAAGCATGATATGGAAAGAAGGGTTATGGTTTGAGTTAGTTTAAATTTTATCAAGACATATATTCTCTTGTAATTTGTATATGAGTCTATTTTGAAAATCGATCGGAGGTTGGTATGGGTATCATTAAGTAAATGAGGTTAAGCCAAAAAAAAAAAAAAAAAAAAAAAAAAAAATTGGGTGACATCCTATCAAAAGTCCTAATAACGATTAACATATTAGTAGAAGACAAGATTAATCCAAGCGTGGAATTAGTATCATAAATTAGTGGATCGTTACAAATGGGGGAGGTCAAGTTTTAGATCACTCCTAACCATTAGTGTAGAAGGAGAATCTTGAAGCTTTTTACACTTGTGAGTGTTGAATCTCTTACCACTTCTACATAATAAATGCGCAAGCAAATCAAGATTTGATCTTGGTCATGTTAATGAGATAAGAAGGAAAGTTTCATGATATAAGTTAAAATATGAAGAGGGAAGTGACTTAAAGAGGGACTTGTGATAAATCATGTAGTGATCAAATTATGCATACTCTTATAAATATTTCTTGTGACCACAAATCTAAATATTTTAGTTCATGACTTACTTATGATCTAATTTATATGAGAAAATAAGAGGAAAAGTTAAGAAGTTGTGTAGTTCAAAGCACTTTTATAATAATATTACAATCTGTTAAAGTCTGTCCAGATTTGAAACCAGAATCTTGGGGTTTCTTTCGCAAGGATATTTAATAAGGAATAGGTCATGTAATATACCGTTGGAAAGCTAATCGAGTCTACTTTCTAACGGTTCATACCATGCCCTCATCGGATACCTGTAACTTAAACTATGACTGAAACATTGAAGGTTGGTCAAAACTGTCATTGCTGCAGAATTCAGCACAGCTGATAGGTTTTGAATTTCTGGAGCAGTTTGGTTAATCAAAACCTATCATGTAATAGGTCATTGGAAAGGTAGTGGAGTCTAGTTTCTAATAAATCTTTCCTCGTTCTATTTCTATACGTAGAATGAAAGTTATTATAAAAACTCCGTTGGTTATCCGGAAAGATCGAGCCATAAAATTGTGTCAAACAAAAGGTTCATGACTGGTGGTCACTGCAACATCAAACTACTTAGTATGTGTTATACTGTCTAAGAGATATATATATATAGAGCTATACGAGTCCACCTCCCAGCAGTTTATTCACATTCCGGTTGGATGTAGGTGATAGAGGCTTGTCGAAACATCACGAGGAAATCGAGGGATTTTTAGAGTGATCCTTGTTGATATAGTAAAGGCTTTGCAAATCCTTAACATGTAGGAATTGAACTTCAAGTTCATTAATGCACAAAGCTAAATTGTGTCCCTTTTACAATTAAAATATAATTAGAAGAGAAATTTGGAGAACACGGAAATCTCCCCAATTAAACTCAAGCCCTCATTTCATTAGAATTTTTAGTATATAAAGTAGATGAGATCCGTACTTTACTATGCATATGATAATTTCTTAGAGATTCCGACACTGGGTTAAAAGTGAAAGATTTGTTACTGTTTAGAAGGTTCACATTCCTACCTTCAGTTTAAATAAGATGTTGCCTATATGCTCATTGCAAAGAAAGGTATAGACTGCTCAAGTCATTAACTTTTCTAAGTTCATCTGAAAGTGTTTAAAAGTTGTTTAACATAGAGGGTGATATGTTAGTAGATGCCCCTATAACATCGTCATAGTCAAATAAGAATTGTATGAGAATGATTTGTTTTGTATAATATATCTAATATGAATAGTTGGATAGAGCATGTATGGAAATAGATGTTATTACTTAAGTGCTGACCTATTGGAGCACTTATAATTGATAAGCATGTTAAGAATCCGAACTTGAGAATTGTGTGAATATGATTTTGTATAATATTATGTGTGTTAAATGTAGGAAGGGGCCAGCGGGAGCTGGTAGGTGTGAAGACGGGGTATGTTATTGTGTGAAATGTAGGAAGGGGCCAGCGGGAGCTGGTAGGTGTGAAGACGGGGTATGATATTGTGTGTTAAATGTAGGAAGGGGCCAGCGGGAGCTGGTAGGTGTGAAGACGGGGTATGAGATGGGTCGTGTGTCGTGATATAAGATGTGCTTATTCAAATTGAACAGTGTTCTATGCTTGTCCTTATGCATGACTGTGAAGCTCTGCTTTATTATAAGAGATAATGAAATATTATATGATGGGTGAAAGTGCAAGGGTTAATCCATGCAGTACTTGAATGGTGATATGATATACATGTATTTGAATCCTTACAAATGATTGAAAATGAATGGTTATGTGTGATACAAATGTGTATGTGTGTGTATGTGACACTGGGGGTATAAGGGTTGTGTCATCGTATATGACATGAAACCATCAGAATACAAGTTTAGCTGATTGAAATGAATACCATATATTGGGTGAAAATGTGCATGTGAATCCGTGCTTTACTTGAAGGGTGAAGCGTTATTGCATTATGAGAAATATGATATGATTATATGTTATATAACTATGGCTTGTGACGTAAGTGTTATCGAATGCATAAACTAAGTTTAGGGCATAACTCTTGGGGTTGGTGTATTATTGCATGGAATACAAGGCACGTGAGTAATACACACTATGTTCACATAAGACGAGAGAGTGTATTTTATGTAACTCATAGACCTTATCACACGTAAAGATGATAATCCAAGAAAGCAATTGGGGAGTACAATCATAAAAGTCTAATCGTCCTCAGAAATTGTAGGGGCTGAGGCCTTGATTCATTAAACTATCGGATGCCTCCGATTCTTGTCTTCCTACTGTTTCAGATTCCTTTTATTGCGTGTATATTCATACCCTTGTTGAGATATTACCTTTTCTTGATTATTCCTACCTCACTCACTGAGCTGTCGAGCTCACCCTCCCACAGATTGATATATTGCAGGTTGCATGGAGGCAGGGGTCAGGATTATGCTGTGCAGGGTTCATTCTGTATATATATATCCAACTCTTGTATTTTGGAACACTTGTGTTTGTAAATGTTATATGTGGGTCGTGGGATAGATTATTCGCCTTGTACATATACATATATGGAGAACCTTGTAGTAGTTTCATTTTATGTTTATAGTTGAGATATCTTGTATGGGGTTGTAGTAATAAGATGTATATTTATCAATATGATGCCCATGTGGAGTTGAAAGTTATGAATTCTGAAAGCCTTTGGAATGCCGAGATAGCAACTCTAGAGTTTATGTTATTTTGTTTCTCCATAAGTAGGCAATGTCAAGCCGAAATACTTTCATGATTGTGTGGATGATTTTGAATAAAGTTATATGATTGGAATGAGAATAAGTAGGCTGATGTTAGCCGAAACATATCATATATGTATTGGATATTACATCCGACCAGTAATTACAAAGGAGGTGCTGCTGAAATTTTAAGAAATAAAAGGGAATGATTTGATTAATCGGTTTTGTAAGGGGAGATTATGCAAATTGAGGATTTATTAAACTGGGACCGTTACAATAGCAAAATCTAGCAAGGTGGCCTTTTCGACCACAATGTATACAAATGTACACATGAGCATACATGTGATGGTGGTGATCGTGGGAAGCATGTGTATGCCGTGATGGGTGTGCATGCAAAGATGGAACTTGTTTCTTACGAACCAAGATTTCCAAGCGTGTATGATTCAAAGCACATTGGCTCAAAGTGGAGCCCAAACAATCAACACTTTTCTTCAAAATATCTATATCATTTTCAATAGTTGAAGATAAAGTGGAGTATGCAAAAGGTGTGCTAGAAGAAGAAGCTACACTAGTATGGCACACATGAGAATCAATATCAATTTTCAAAGATTCATTTTTCTTTAAAACTAAATCCAATTCTTTTGTAATGAAATCAATTTCATTTTTCAAAATAATGTTATCTTTTAAAACAAAATTCAATTTAGAAGATAAAACCTCATTGTTTTTCACAACATCATCACAATCATTTTTGCCTTCTAAAACATCAATCTCTTTTAGGGCAAGGTCTAGTTGAGATCTTAGTGAGTCACGTTCACTAGTAATCTCTTCCTTCTCTTACAAAACCGATTCAAAAGTTGAGCACAAATGCTTCATTTCTTCTTTTAGTTTAAGATTATTCTTTTTCAAAAGGTCATGTTTTTCCACAAAATTTTCAAGCTTTTGAGCAAGTTCCATATTTAAAGTTTGAACTTCAAAACAACCATGGCAATAGGAACTAGAGCTATCATCTAGTTGAGAATCCGATTGTACCTCAAGGGAGTCTTTCCCTTGGACCATGAGGCAATGCTCGTCGGACTTGTCTCTCCTAGATCTCCTCAACTTGTTAATGATCCTTGGAAGCTCGGGAGAAGTCAATATGCTCCAAACTGCAAAAGCCGAATCATAATGATCAAACACCGGTAAAAGATCTTCATTAAGAGATGCTCTAAGTGTTTTAAGTGCTAATGCATTGGCCTTTCTATGCTTGCTAGCATTTGGGTAGGATTCTTGAGTAGTGGCTTGATAAGCTAGATGTCCTAGGCTTTTTAAGTGACTAGTCATATTGGCCTTCCAAACATCAAGTCTAAAAAAGTCAAACATAGGAGGGCTATCCATGAGTGCAAACTAAATGTGTGCAAATGAAGATTAGCAAACCAAGATCTCACTCCTAGGTGGTTAAACCTAAATATCAGGAGCGGAGGCTCTGATACCAATTGAAAATCACCTAGAGGGGGGTGAATAGGTGATTATGCTAATCTAATGAACTTAATGCGGAATTTAAAAAACTAATTGCAATAACAAGAGATGCACACTCAAACAAGCCAAGCAAATAATTATGAATGCATAATATGAATAGAAGCAAGGCACAAAGTAAAGAGAGAGAGAGAGAGAGAACCAAGGGATCAAGCGCAAACAACAAGATATGTTTCGAGATTCGAGCACCCAGCTCTACATCCCCGCCTTCGACACATGAAGGATTTCAAATCCACTAGCTAGTCCACAAAGAACTCTCACAAGGAGTACCCAACTCCTCTCTTTACAACCACAACCTCCTTCTTGAGGCAAACTCCAATCCAACAAAACAATCACCTCACAACTCGAGGGATTAGCACAAAGCAAACACAAGGATCACCTCACAACGTGAGGGATACAACCCAAGGCACAAAGCCAAGAAAAGATTGGGTTTTTAACTTGGTGGTCTAAGCAACAACCACAAACAATTTCTTTCTCTCACACAAAGATTCTATAGAATAAGAAAGTAGATGTTGATCAAGTGTGGAGAAAACCAATGGAATGAAAATCAAAATCATAAAGAAAATCCTTGAGAAAAACTGAAACCAAGATATAGAAGATGAATCAAAACTCTTTTTCCCAAAAACCCTTTTCTTTGAATTTCCAAACCCTAGCAAAATCACCAAATAGATTGTTCAATTTGAATCCAAAAACTTCTTTTGATTGTTGTGAAAACACCAGAGAGTAAAAAAAATTCGCACAAAAAATCTTAGAGAAAACAGGCTATAGATGGGGTATTTATAGACCCCAGAAAAATATAGCCGTTGGCAGTAGAAACTGCCAAAAATATACTGCCGGTCGACCGGCCGGTCGACCGTCCAACGGTCAAATTCTGTCCGTTGCCAGCTACCGGTCGACCGCCCCGGTCGACCCAAATAAACAGAGAGCTCTGCTCTCAGACCCGGTCGACCCTGACGGTCGACCGTCCCGTGTCTGCCAAATGTGCACAGATCTGTGCACGTCGTCGACCGACCCGGTCGACCGACTTCATGCCAAGTCGACTTGTCAGAAGACTAGTCGACTGGTTGAAGCCTGGAATAGAAAACTGGGTCAGAAAAACAGTTTAAAAATATTTTTGAAAAATCTTTTAACTTTCCTAAAAATCACCAAAAATAGTTTTATCATTTTGCATTGATATATAAACATGTGGTAAAAAGTTTAGCTCGAATATCAATCAATATGAACTATTTTTGTGTCTTATCATTTTTACCAAAAACCAAAAATTGTATTTTCTAAAACTTGGATTTTGAATAGAAAATACGTTTTGTCCAAAACTCTTCCAAATACAAAAACATGATATTTAAACACTTTGAAGCATGATGCATATGGATAGAAATCTAATATACATGAAACATATATATATCATAGTTTTTGTCCTTAATACCAAAATATGTTTTGACAAAAATACCAAAACATAAAACACATGAATATGAAAGTCAAAACTAAGTTTGTCTAGAAAAATGAAGCATACATGTATATAGAGCAAATCTAATATACATTAAACCATATAAACTTGTTTTGAATCTATCTATTCATGCAAACCAAGATCGGTTAAACCATAAACCAAAAACCAATATTTAAAACATGAAACGTGTGTGTTGTGAACTTGAGCATATCATACTATTCTAATCTTTACAATTTGGATCTAAACACAAAACCAAATTAGGTACCGAAGTCTTCTTGTAGAGCGCAATCTCCAAGCCTACTCGAACCAAAACTCTTTGATCCATCGAGCAAGTGCTATATATGATCTTTGACGCTCGGGCTCTTGAATCAACTTGTGAAAGCTTCCAAATCATCTTGTTGAAGCTAATCACCTACTAATAATTTGATTAATGATCTGAAACTAAAATCACAAGATTATTAGTACACATAACTACATGAGTTAATCATCATCAAAACTAGGGTGGAAGGCCTTTGGGCCAACATAAACAGCCAACTCCAAGCTCAAATCGTCACCCTCCAAGGCACTTAGGCACAGCCGGTGGATAAACCTGGAGTTAGAGAGACGTAAAACGATGGGCCCATCACGAATCTGAGGCAGCCCAGACCAACACTCCGATGTACGAAAACAACTCCAAAATGAAGCAGACTCGTCTCGTTATCAAACAGGGGTTCAACGTGGCTAGACATGGAGAAAGATCAAAGAGCTCCCCGACATCAGAACCCTCGACAAACTAGTCTAGTGGTGGATCGAGGAAGCGAAGATGCAGTTTCATAGCGAATCGACACTAGCAGTTTCCAAAGTCTTCGACTCTCTTCTCTCCGAAAAGATCCTGGAGCGCGAGTTCTCGAAGAGGTTCTCAACTTCGACATTTGACTACTACTCTGGAGCGAGCAAGTCAGTTCAGCACATCAGACACTTCCTAGATAAGACGATAGTCCACTCCTGTAACGACGCCCTCATGTGTCTAACCTTTTTGTCCAGCCTGAAATGTGTGGCTTCCGATTGGTTCTACTCCTTGTTGCCACATTCTCTTTGTAACTTCGAGGAGGTAACTGAGGAGTTCCTCACTCAATACTCCTCCCGCCAGGAGGCCAAGAAGAACAAGCACAACCTCATCTCCGTCAAAATAAGGAGGGAGACAACCTCAAGTCGTACATTGGCTGCTTTTAGAGCCAGCTAACCAAAGTTTCCAACTGCGGTGAAGATATATCTGCAATCGTGTTTATTACTGAGTTGCAGGTCTCCCATCCCTTGTACAAGCATCTGATGAAGTATAACGTCACACGGATGAGTAAAGTACGATATTAGACCCAACCTTACATTTATTGGAGGAGGCTATGAAGAGTTCAATCAACTACTCTCTCAAATGCAGCAATGACGGAAAGAAGATGAGCTCGCAACGTGAAACTCTGACCCATGCTAGCAACCAAAATCGGGGGTAACCCACCTATAAGAAGCAAGCATTCCCGATTCTCTTTTCGAATCCACTTCGAGCCCTCAGAGTGGAACAATGCTTCACCCTGCTGAGGTTCCCATCAACGAGGTCTTCAATACCATCAAGGACTAACCATTGGTAAGACGCCCGAAGCCGATCAAACCCAACCCTGCACTTCCTCGGAGCAGAAGATTATTATTTCTATAACGACAGTAAGGGACACAAGACTGCCCACTGCAAATGACTCAAGTGGTATCCGACAAAGCTTGGTTGCCAAGACTTTCTCAAAGAGTACATTCTAACCCCCGGGGCAGCCTCTGATATAGACAGCCAAGCGCTCCGCTTTCTACCTAACCGCATCATGCAATCACTGAGAACAAAGTGATTGCGTGACCTGATTCCTCTTACAAAGATAGGAAGGTACCTCAACCAATAATATCTCATGTGTTTCCTTTAAAGTCCGTGCATTTTATTTTAATGATGAAATAAAAATATGTTTTTGCTCCTAGCCATTTTTGTGCCACCCCGCTAATGGGAATGTCCCCCATCAGATTCCCAAACGCTTGTACATCTCATGGTAGGAGTGCCCCCCACTCAGATATGACAACGTAAGCACTAGCCTACAGGCTCCCTCTCGATTAGCTTACGGGCAATCGAAATCTTTTGCCGTAGGAGTGTCCCTAACTCGGGTCTCTACCCCACTGATGAAAGTGTCCTCCATCAGGATCTCAGACGTTTGTATGCCCCGATATGGGAGTGTCCCCCATGAAAGTCACCTAGAGGGGGTGAATAGGTGAATTGCTAATCTAATATGAAAATGCAATAATTAAAATGAACAATAAAAACGGTTAACTCAAAAACAGGAAGTGAAGCCAAATTCCCTATGAAGAGATGTAGAACTTCTCCTCTTAATTCCTCTAGATTAAGAGTTGAGATGCACAATTGCCATCTTTCTTGAATGTGAAAAATTGACAAGTTTGAATGATGCAAGCAATATAGAGTAAGAATAATAAAGATCAATGAAAGCAATAAAACAAGTATAAACAATAGAATATGAGCAAGAGTGAGAGAAATAGCAATCGCAAACACAAAAAAATTATTTCAAGCCTCGAGCAACTCGGTCTACATCCCCGCCTTCACGGCGTGAAGGATTTTTACTATCCACTTGGGATTTTCACAAAGGAACAACAATACTAACGGTCTACATAAGATCCGGAGCACCAAACTCCAGTCTTTAAACCTCTACACAAGAGATGATGATAAAGCTAATGAAGAATACAACTTGGTGACCACAAAGATCATAAATTCTCTCATTACAACTTCCTAGAATTTAGAGATGAAAATTTGAGGCCCAAGAAGATTGTGTGAGAGAAAAATTCAGTTGAAAAAATGAACTTGAGAGCTTAAAACTTAGAAAAGGATTTTGACTGAAATCACCTAAAACTTGAAATTTTTCAAACAACTTTTCAAAAACTTTTCTCTAGATTTTTCTTGATTTCTCTTAATAAAAAAATTTGATTGATTCTAATGACTCTTATTTATAGGCAATAGGTAAATATCATTAGAGGATTAATCTGGACATAAAACAGGTGTTAAAACCTTAATAAAATGAAGAACACCCATTTGAGAAAAGACAAAACTGGATTAATTCAAAAACTAACCGTTTTGCTCATCTGGGCTGACTTCTGGACAACCAGCCACGAGTATTTAAAATAGCCATTGCCAGCGGTCGACCAGGCGGTCGACCAGAAACCAGATATAGAACTTTCTGACATTGAGGTTGGGCAAAATTGGTCGAAACCTTGTGCACAGATAAATTAGTATTTGTGTACGCTTTCGGTTGATCGCTCGGTCGACCGAGCTCTGTGTAGAACTCACTGCAAGCTCTGGTGGTGACCGTGCCAAGCAAAAATCCCAAAATTTTGTATTTAGGTATACTTTTGATTTTTGAAATAACATATATATATTTATTGGAAATGTTTTGGCAATCATTTTCATCATGAAAAACATGTAGACACATAGAGATAATAATCATGGTAAAATGAATCAAAAACATGTATATATAAACTAGTTAAAAAATCATTTTGCGTGTGAAAATTATCTTGAGCATTAATGAACCATTCTAAATTTAAACATTCTATTTTCTCACAAGGGTTACACAGATCTTTAAGTCCTCGTCAAGTGGGCCTCATAAAAAAAACATGCTTTGATCTTCTAAGCTTGAATCCCATGCTTGAATCATCTTGAACACTTCAATACCTTCATTTTAAGAAAGAATCAAACGAGATATTGATTCTTGAACATTGTAAACTTATAAACACTTAATGTAACGGTCCCAGATTTCAGAAATTTCAAATGATAGAATATTCTCTTAAACTGATAGATTATCGTAATCATCTCCAAGCTCGTAAAATTTTCGGCAGCACTTCCTTTATAAATGTTACATGCCCAAATATACATTTCAATTTACAGTGATCTTGACCAACAACAGTCCACTATTCTCATGATTAAACATGTAAGTCAAAGTTAACAATCACCCAAGCAATCATAATAATACCTCGGCTCACCAGGGCCTGATAATTCTCCAAATAATAATTTCGGCTTGACATCGCCTACTTATGAAATAAAAGAAAACATATGCCCGAGAGTACTCCTCTCGTCATCCACAATATAAACAGATTTAACTATAACTCTAACACATCAACATAATCACAACCTAACTTACTTCATACATATCCATCTCTCAGAATTTTCATAAGGTATCAGTATACATCATGTAGGATTTCAACAGGAACTAAATTACAATCCAATACAATCATTAATAATAAAATTCTTAACAATTGCCTAAATCAGAAGCTGGTCTTCTGCCATACTGCGACCTGAAATATAAAACTGGTAGGGAGTGAGCTCGACAGTTCAGTGAGAGAGAATCAAAGTAAATCAAGGAAGGAAACTAAGTATAGGGAGCATGTTTTGCTTCAACAGCTCTAGCATGTATAGATGAACAATTGAAACGAGAAGAGAGCAATATCTTATAGTGAATAATTAATACTAAGACCCTTATAATTTATGTGACGGTCTGACTTCTCTAGAATCGATTCTCTCTAACTTTCTTTAGCTTTTCTGCTGCAGGTTACTTGGTCTAGAGATTCAATAAGATACTCTCACAGTTATTTTAACTTATGCATGATTTTGTTTAAAGTACTTTTAACACATATCTCAAACATTAGGTACAATCAATTAAAATCGAAGTTTCATGGGGGGTAAGTATATGTCTCGGTAATACAATATCTCAATATCACCCCATATCATCTAAGAATAATTTATCCATATGGATAATGCGATCACACATAATCATACTACACTTCACGATATTCACATATCATACTTAGAGATATGCATAACACACATGATACACATGCATATACAACCACAGTGAAGTGTGAGAATCCCGTCTTCTCCCTCCTACCGGCTCCCGCCCGGCCCCTTCCTCCTATATATATATATATATATATATATATATATATATATATATATATATATATATATATATATATTTGTAACAATCCCACCGTCTTCCCCCCTCCTACCGGCTCCCGCCCGGCCCCTTCCTCCAATATATATATTTATAACAATCCCACCGTCTTCCCCCTCCTACCGGCTCCCGCCTGGCCCCTTCCTCCAATGTAAAAGATGTAACAAACATATACACACACATTCATAAGCACAAATAATGATTTCGTCACAATACGAACACCAACCCCTTTAGTGCAGTTTACCTTTTAGCTTGACACTTATGTCCATTAACATCCATATATGACACACCATATGTGTATATACATATATATGAGTTACAAGTTAATACTGTAGTGATCTGTTCATCTCAATTTACTGAGTCAGTTTCTCATTTACTTTATTAAGTATTAGTCTCTTGAGTTGTGCTACTAGCGCTTCAACATTCAATTAGGTAGCATACAACTATGGTCGTGAATTTTACAATGCATACACGTCATAGAGATCAATTTATCAACAAAACAAATACTACTATTGTTACTTGAGGGCAAAGATAATTGTCACATAGGTATACAACTTTCTAGTTATGTTCATGTGACATCCCCATCAATTTCATATATATATATATTCAACGTACATCATGGTTGTAAACAATCATCACTTAGATGTGGATGCACAGTGTATCAATAACCATATGAAGAATAAGCAATATCAACAAGTTATTTATTATGAGAAACTTCTTATAATAATTTATACCCGTGTATCAGTAATAATGTTAGATTTCTATTCACATCAACGCACCCGAGCTATCATTCATACGTCTAACATCACTAGTTTCTTAACGCTCATATGTCTAGTATGGTTCCGTCAGAACTCCTAATACCATAATTATTCGGTCAGTTAGTCAATTAATGACTACCAATATTATTAGACAATTCATTACCAACCTTGATTCCCGACTTCGTAATTAACAGTTTCAGCTCTGATGATTTTCATAATTGCCACTTATATAGCTATTGATTTTCAATCTCACAAATTAAAGTGAAGTATCCTCTATGGACAACAACATCAATTTTTTTTTTAATTTGCTCAAGCCTAAATTCACATCTTTATGAGACAATAAGAAAAGATACAGTTTTCTAGTTCACAGCCATGTGATATCCACTCTATATTTCTTCGAAATCTTCTGTTGCATCAGTTTATAGTTAACCATCAATATTAGATCTTTCTTCCTATTGAGAAAGTAATTAGTTATTGTTCATAGTCAGGGTAATCAATGAAGTGTTGTTTAAATAAAAGCTTGGAAAGACTCCTGCAGCCTTATTACCTACATATGCTGAGTTTATGAATCAAGATCTTTGCATATAATACTTAGAAAACTAAATCTCATAAACTTGAGAACTTATTGCCTAGAAGTTGATTTTGAAGAATACTCACCACTATGGTTTACTTCGATGATCTACGAACACAGGGTTATAGAAATAAATATACTGAGACACCCTATATAAATAATACATTATTCTAACCGTATCAGAATTTGCCTCCAAGCAGCTCAAGGTCTAAAATATAAATGCCTGGTGTGACGTGAGTACCATGTTACTTCTTATAAATAAGTAGTATGAAAATTGGTTACAATCTCCTCCTTTATACCCTTCTATCACAGCATTCCCAACTTATGAATATTGTCAATAAAATTTTCAGCCTAATCCTAACCCGAAATCATAGAGTTGAAAATCACAGTCTTATTAGCTCGGGGCTGTGAGTTGTAAACCTGCAACACTGGATAGTGTTGTTAATTAGTAACAATATGTGTTATTAAAACTTATTTCTTATTATTGAAAATTATAGCACTTGCCATCTGCCATAATCCTTAGTTATCCTGAACCTCTTGAAACTCGCTTCTAACTCATATGTGGAAGGAGAGATGGGTCGAGTAATTCTTCCAGTTGCCTCCCTTTTCCCCTTTGCCATTGGGATTCGTGTTAGTCCTTCCAAATGATTGGATCTATAATTCATCTCTTCAGGATGTGCTCGACATCCCCAAATCTATCAATACTTCAAAACATGTCAGATTTTTCAAGTGTCTGAGCGAATGCAACAGTAATTATTTAATGATGCAGATATGCCCAACAATAAACCTACCTGAACTTGAAATAATATAACACAAGGATAAGAGCTCTTTCATGAGACTATTATTTTATGCTGAGCTCAGAGACTTCTAATCTGGTGCTATTGGGTCCAGAGCACCACTTGATCTCGCACCACGACTCTGAAATTTATATAAATCTGATAGGATGATTCTATGTCGTTTCACTGGCTACACTAGAAATTTAACAAAAATTATTACGTCAAGAATGTATCGAGTCATAACCTACCAAATTTTTGAATAAGTATCGCCGTCCAAAACCCAATACGCCTTGCTGCCACTAGGCACAAGTAGTATAATCTTTTAGGCTTTCTAACTTCTTTCCAATTATTTACGAGGACAGATCCTGGGGTTACTTCTTAAATAGAAACAAACATATAAAATTTATGAAACATCAACATTCATTATTAGAAGCGGATTCAGTTCTGAGCTTGGCGCAACATGCCTCTCTACTTATTCTAAAATTCTCATGGGCCTCCCCTTAAATGGTACTTCATAAGGAGGAAACAAATTTTCGACATGATTTATGTTTTCCTTTGTTCCTCAAAGGATTCCTAACGTCCAACCAACGCAAGTTTAAAATTTATGTGCTTAGAGATATTATCACCTTTCTAGTAGTCTATTAGATGACATTTATAGTTGAGTTAGCTAGTAAAAGAAAATTTCTAAACTTCTCAATCGTAAAGGAAAATTCTGCAACTCAAGAATCTTGGCTAGCTGGTCTTATTTGATGATAACTTTCAGCACAGATCCTCAATTGGGATGCCGCAAAAGCCGTTGGAAAGTAGATTCGATTATCTTTCCAACGATATATTACATGACACATTTAATTTAAGTAAAATATTCTAAATAATCAGAAACTCCTTGATCGGGTGAAAATTCTGCAACACAGTAGTGTTGACCAACTTGCCGTATTTTGACGATAACTTTCAACACAGACCTTCAATAGGGATACGGTAAGAACCGTTAGAAATCTGACTTGATTATCTTTCTAATGATATATAACACGATACCTATTACTCATAATACCTAGATGAACTCCCTCTGAATTTACAGATTATAAAAACTGGACAGATTTGCACACATTTCTAGTGTCCCCAAATTTTGGGTTAGTTTCAAATGTCTCTAAATTCTTTCACCAAATTAAATCACAACTAATAGTTCTATTATTTGATTACTCTATTCAGAATAAAATGAATTAGGTCATGAAGTTATTTCATTTTATTTTTGCCAAGAAAATATAAAAATTCTATCAAACTAGACGAAGTGTTTCCCATCCCCTTTCTCATAATCTAACATCATAATCACAATAAATTTGTAATTTTCATTTGAGATCAATCAATATATCGAGAGATCTAAGGATATATTATCAAAATTTGCAAGAAAATAAGGGGAAAAAGGAAAACTTTGGAACTCCCTCACCTCATCCGTCGATCGTCGCGCCGTCGCGTCACCGCGCCCCTGATTCCTTTAAACACTGTATTGTATATGTATGAACTAATAAGATAAGAATGATGGTCGGTAAGTGAGGATGTATATTATATACAAGTGATGTCCAATCCGTTATGAAAGTAATAGTTATGGATAATAATAATCAGATGGTGGTTGGTTAACACCGGTGTACCCAGTGGGTAGACTAAACAGTGACAACTGGGAATCGATTACAGATCATGAATGTTTATTTATTAATAAGAGATAAATTAGAAATCAGTTAAGATAGAAGATCACTTGAGACCCATCGACCATGATTGGATAATCATAGAATCAGTTATATTGATACTGATATAAGCAGAATTCTAAGTTGATATTAGGATTGAACTAAGCAAATGAACATGGGAATTATCTTCGAGTAACTCGACGTGACCGTGGTATAGAAACTCTGCTAAATGGGATACATGTAATTGATGCAGTATGATAGAAATAGCGTACGGGTTAAAATATTGAAGGTTTTGTTAATATTGATAACTCGGATGGAATCGGGACATTTCTGTTAATTAGCCATTGTGAACGCGAACCGATAATGATGGAACTAATCAAGTAATTGATAACGAACTGAATTAGAGTAACTGAATTCCTAATACTACCGAACATGCTCCATAAATAGCTTGAACGTCAAAGCTTATTGTTGAGCTAAGTACGCAGAATACTCCAATGTGATGTAGTATGTGAGTATTGACCTTGCGAATATTGTTTTCATATTTGCGGTGTTTCATGATTAAGCAATTTGATAGATAAATAGTTAAGATTTATCGAACCTAATGAGAGGTGGAAGAATAAAACCTTTGAACCAGAACTCGCAAGTAGATACCGCACTTTTGGCGATTAATGTTTATTAAGGAAAACTACTGATAAGATCAGGTCTGATGATTATCAGATAATGGACGACCGGTGATGTTGCAAAGTATCAAGCGAGTGATTAACTGGTGAAAACCTGTTAGAGTCAGTATTAGGTAAACCGGACAATTTAATATAAAGTATATCGACTATGATGAATAATTCGATATCAACAAAACAAATACCGATAGCATTGAACTAGTATTTCGGTATGCCTACTCTATACACCGGAGACTTTCGGGTATCCTTGCAATTGATTTAGCGGAATATCGGAATTCTCTATTAGGCTTGGAAGTCACATCTTTATAGTGACACCGATTATATCTAACCGGTAAGAGTTAGACAATTACCTTAATAATTGAAAGTTAGTAATACCGACGAAAGATTGAGCATCGGGTCAATGAGATTAGTAATCCAGTATGGGTAAGTGATATGTGTATGTGTACGCATGTACATATGTGTGTGATTGATTCATATGCAAACGCAGATAATGATTCGGCTAGTAAATGACTGTGTGATTTGGAACTAGAAGATAGAAAATAAGCAATAACAGAATATGCCGTATAGAAGTCAGTAGCGTTAACACCAGTAGTGGTGGAACCCGAGATAAATTTGGGATGTACCAAATAAAAGTACTAAAACCAGTCCTTACGTGAAATAAAGGATAATTATGATGTTGAAAGTGTAATAATTCATTAATATCAGAAGTAATGAGAAGATTCTGAATTTAATCAAGTTGTAACCAATAGACAGTTTGCCGGAGGATAAAAGAGGCAAATGATGACTAATCCCAACTATTAATTATATGATAGTGGTGAATGAGTATTATGATTAGGAAAAGCGAATACCGGTACTACGAGTCAGAACTTGACCGGTGAGATATTGGGGATCCTTAAATTGCATGCTTACATGGGTACATGATTGACACGTTATTGTGTATGCATTGTAGTCTAACACATGCTTCTTAAAAGGAAATAGTTTTATGAATGAGCATCATACTTGACTTCATGCACATGTTTGGCTACACATATATTGGAATGATATAACATGTTAATTATCTTAAAAAGGCTTGCATGTTGTTAGTATAATAAATGGTTACTTATACATGTTAATGTCTTTCTTATTATTGGCATCATGTAAAGTAGGAACCATGTGAATTCCTATGTTGACATTATCTTATGAATTCTTGCATGTGGTTATTACATGAATTTATCGCATGTTTGGAGGAAGGGACCGGGTTGAACCGGAGGCGTAGAAGGGGAGATTTCAGGGAGGAAGGGACCGGGTTGAACCGGAGGCGTAGAAGGGGAGATTTTACGGAGGAAGGGACCGGGTTGAACCGGAGGCGTAGAAGGGGAGATTATATTGTATGTATATGGATATGATTGTTTATGATACCCGAATTATGGATGTTAATAGGTATGACACCTAGTACATGCATATGATTGTTTATGATATCCGGTACATGGATATGATTGTTATGACATCCAGTATATGGATGTGAGTATTCCGTATTTCTTCATGTATGAACACATTCATAATTAGATACTATCATGAGTAGTGTGTGATGTCATTTGTATATTGCGGAAGGTGCAATATTAAACCACACTTTAACTAATCTAGTGAGTAAGATTAGGCTCTCTAAGAGTTGTGTTGTGATCATGACTTAATATAGGAAATACGAACATGTTACAAACTGGAAACCGGAGAGGTGATTATAAGAGACTAATGAGTAGGTCAAGTATTGCAAAATCATTGAGATTGTATGTTAATGATATATATTGGTCACGTGTACACAGAAGAATACATATAAGAAGTATCAGATAATAGAAAGAGTCTATGATTTATAAACTGCAGTATCAACTCAAGTAGAAAGTATTGAAACTGATATTTTTTTTGACATTGCTCAACCAGTTAATACTTCAAGTACAATGGTAGTATCATATAAACTTTATTTTGAATGACTTCTCTCACTGAGCTGTTGAGCTCACCCCACCACAGATTGATTATTTTCAGGTCACGGCAAGGCGAAGGTTCGACTTAGAGCTACAAGGAGGTTCTCCTGAGTTAATGTATGTACTTATTGTAGGATGTAAACTCTGATGTTATTAGTCACCATGAGTTAGAATAGTATATCATGGGAGCACTCTTCTGTATATGTTTATGTGATGGACCTTGGGATGGACTATATGATGAATATGAGATCTATAAGTAGGCTGATGTTAGCCGAAATTTCTCTTGTATATCCTGATTAACGAGCATTAGAGTTGATGATCATGGAATTTTGTGGTAATTAAACCTGGGGCTGTTACACATCTAACTTGTTTCTAAAGATCTATTTAGTACCAATGATTGGTCTATCCTGGGGCCTAGGAACAAGATGTCAAACTTGGTTCGCTCAAATTGGTTGAGTTCCTCTTGCATTGCAAGTGTAACGGTCCCAGATTTTTTAATCACCAAATTAACTTTAATCCAATTATACTAATAAACCACATAATCTTTATAATCATTTTTGAATTCATTAAAACTTTCAAGAATATCTCCTCTATAACATGGAGTCTGCCCTGATACATCAATATATATTAATCTGATCTTAACATCGATCATAAATTCAGATACAACATCCCACGCAATTTTAATAAAATTTTAGTTTGATATCACCTTCTTACACAAATACACCATTCAACTCATCTCAAACTCATCAACTCCATAAAGTATCCCAAGCCAATAAAGAAAACCATCATAATGTTCGTAAGCCTCATCAACTCCATAAAATATCCCAAGCCAATAAAGAAAACCATCATAACGTTCTGTAACCCTGGATCAAAATAGATAAGACTATATTGTTGGCCCAAAGGCTATTTACTCTTTGTTTTGATGACAATAAAATACATGTGGTTATAGATACTGACAATTTCATCTATATAAGTTTCAAGATTTTTTTTGTTGCATTTGGCTTCTTCATGAAGACTCACACGTTTTTTAGGCCCTCAAAAGATGATCCAAGAGCCCTAGCACAAACAGATACAAACATGAGACTCATCACGAGTATCGAGCTCAAAGGGTCAAGATGCAAATATAATAGCTTTCATGAGAAGATCTGTATTTTTGTATTTCTGTTAAAATTAAGAGTAGGGACAGTGCTAGCTCATGAGATTCTCACACACACACAACTAGCTTTTATCTCTTATATTTTGAAAATTATTTTAACTTATTTAAGTTTAGTTTTTCAAAGTGGTTTTTGAAAAAAAAAACTATTTTATAAAAGTAGAAGATTACTTTTGCAAAATATAGTTCTATATTTGTTTTGTGTTAATCTTTGATCACAAAATTATGGACTCAAATTGATCACATGGACTTTATTTTGTGATGGTTTTATCAAAGAATTTTAGCTAGAAAAAATTGAAAAGTATTTCAAAATATGTTTCATCCTTGTGCCGTTCGAACGACTGGTCGATCGCTCTGCAGAGCTTTTTGCTCTGCCGGTCAACCAACCAGTCGATCGTATGCACACAAGTAATTCAAAATTGACTGTGCACGTCGGTCGTGTAATCATCTAGAGAGGGGGTGAATAGGTGACTAGCTAATCTAATGGTTAATTGATGCGGAATTAAAAACTATTTATGCAAATTAAAAACTTCTTAAGCTAAACACCAAGTATAACACAAGAGTGTAGCCGGATTCCCTGTGAAGGGCTCTGGACTAACTCCTCAAGATTTCTCTAGATAAGAGTTGAGGTGCCGCTTTGGCTCTCTTGGTTGAATACAAGTGTTAGCAAACAATCCCCAAGCATATAACAATTAAGCACACAATATATCAAGTATATAAAGATAAAGACAATATAAGCATGCAAGATATAAAGACAAGTAAGAGATAGAGAGAGCAATCGCAAACACGCGATATTTGTTTTGAGGTTCGAGCACACTTGCTCTACGTCCCCGCCTTCAACACTATGAAGGATTTTCACTATAAACCGATCCCACCGGATCACTCGGTGCTGCAACACCTACAATGTGAGTTCACACTAGAACTCCTTGGACTCTCTAGTCCCTCTCTTGTTCCCGCAAGAACTACATACCGCAAGCCCACTAGCTCGCTGAGGCCGCACCTCAAACACCGAAGTCTCACTAGAACCCGAAACAACACAAATACACAAGTCCGTCTCCTCAAAGCAAATATGAAGTCTTTGGTGATCACAAAACTTTGATCACCTAAAAACAATCTCACAACAACTCTCCTATAGGATGGATATATCAATGGAAAGCTCAAGTATGTGTGAGAAAACTAAGATGGAATTTGTGGTGAAAAACACAAGAAAATCACTTTTGAAAACTCTTGATAAACTCTCCTTTTGAATGGAAGTATTTGGCTCTTAAACAAATGGAGAAAACCTTTGAAATAGATAGGAAAAACTAGGTTTAAAACTCTCCAAAAATCTTATTTAAAACAGTCCAAGAAACCCCCAATATATAGGCCAAGAGAAAACTAGCCGTTGGGGTCCAGTCAGCAGCCCAGACTGCTGTCAGTCGACCGGCCCGATCGACCACCAACGGTTAGAAATCCGACCGTTGGAGTCTCAGTCGACTAGCTTGATCGACCGTGGCCTGGAACAGAAAGCAGAACTCTCTGCCGGTCGACCAACCCGGTCGACCGGGGCTTTCCAGAGAGCAGAGCTCTCTTGACGGTCGACCGGGTCGGTCGACCGGCCCTCCAGCCAGACTGGTGTACACGTTCTGTGCACGTCGGTCGACCGACTTGGTCGACCGGCTCTTGGCTCGGTCGACCGGCCCGGTCGACCGGCAGAAGCCAGAAAACAATTTCAGGATTTAAAAACTTGGTTTTATATTTAAAATAAAATCTCATAAATCCTCTAAAAATCTATAAAAATAAGTTCAGTATAATACTTTGATAAACAAACATGTTTGAGTAAAATCAAACCATGTTACAAACATTTTGAACTATTTTTGTAACTTAGAAATTTTGGCATAAAACAAAATCTGTATTTTTCCAAAAATAGATTTTTCCAAAACTTCTCCAAATACAAAAATAAGATATTTTAAACTCTTTTAAAGCATAGAGTGTATGGATATGATCCACTACACATACATGATGAAATATCTATGTTTTTGATAATAAGCTCTAAAATAGTTTTGGTTAAAACACATGTATATATTAAACTCCAAAAACCAAAACGGTATTTTTCCAAAATGAAAACTCTTTTGTATTTTTTCAAAATAAAAACTGTTTTATGAAAACACATCTAAATCTTGTGTGTGAGTGTATATGGTATACTTGAGCAATCCACCAACTATTCTATCCTTTACATTTTATCTAAAACAAAATCTTAACAAAAACAAACCTAGACACAAGTCTTCTCTTGAAGTCTTCACTTGAAGTCTTCTCATCTTCTTCTTGACTTAGTCCAAACTTGATCCAAAGAGTTAGACTTCTCTTGAGTGCTTGATGTGGTCTTGATACACAAGCTCTTGAATCAACATGTGTAAGCTCCAAACCTTGACTTTAAATCCTTTGTTGAAGTTAAACACCTACTAAGATCTTGATCACAAATCTGAGACTAATTAAACACAAGATCATTAGTACTATAACTACATGAGTTAATCATCATCAAAACTAGAGTGATGGCCTTTGGGCCAACAAGTCGACCGACTGGTCGACCGATGAGAGTCTCTGCTCTCTGTTTGGGATTATGGTCGACGGATCGGTCGATCGGAAAACCTTAATGGTCAGAAATCTGACTGTTGGCGGTCGACCGGTTAGGCTAATTAAGCCTAGATTTTTTCCCAAACGGTTAGTTTTTATTTTTGTCTTTTGTAGGTTAATCCTGTAACGGTCCCAAAATTTTTTTATATCCTTAATAATCATAATCACTTTTAAACCATAGATTATCATAATCATCTCCTATATTTTTGAAAATTTTGACAGCACCTCCTTCATAAATCTGATCTGATTTGATAATACATTACCAACCACAAATAGTTTCAGCCAACATCAGCATATTTATTCTTATTCCAAACACATAAACTAAACTCAGCAATCATCCACACGATCATAGTAATATTTCGGCTTAACATCGCCTACTTATGTGAAAACACAATAAATACACGCTCGGGAGTACCCCTCTCGGCATCCACGGTATAACTTAGAACTACTATAGATCTAACTCATCATGGTCATCACAACTAACTCCTCTCTACATAAATACTACTGACAAATATAATAAGTGTTACAAATATATATCGAATAATATTATAAACATATACAGTAAGAGACTTTATAAATAATAACACATAATTACATCTTCAACACTTTCATCATAAAACAAAATTTCTTAACAAAATACCAATAACTTGGAGCTGGCCTTCGCCTCGCCGCAACCTGAAAAAAACATGTAATTAGGAGGGGGTGAGCTCAACAGCTCAGTGAGGAGAGTCAAAAGAAATCAAAGAAATGGTGGACATAGTCAATAAGAAGCATGTTTTTTTTCTACAAATAATAACGATAAATATGGATGAACAAAAAAAAATAGGAAACCAACATATCATAATAAACAATCAAAATAACTGTCTCAATCATTTGTTCTCTTTAACCTTCTTGAATTACTTACCTGTATATTACATATATTCTCAGTTACTTATAGTTTATTCCAAAGTTTATCTTATGTATACACAATACGTATCTCATATACTACACCCATTAGTATACCCAATCACAACAACTAAATCGTATCATAGTTTATACATCCAGGTCATACATATATCACAATCCGTACTTGTGTAACATATAATCATATCACTTTAAATACTTCATAGATTAACCCTTAAACATTAACACATCACATTATATTATATTTTATATCAGTTACTTATAGTTTATTCCAAAGTTTATCTTATGTATACACAACACGTATCTCATATACTACACCCATTAGTATACCCAATCACAACAACTAAATCGTATCATAGTTTATACATCCAGGTCATACATATATCACAATCCGTACTTGTGTAACATATAATCATATCACTTTAAATACTTCATAGATTAACCCTTAAACATTAACACATCACATTATATTATATTTTATATCAAAGTAAAGTTTCACAGTACTGCATCAGTGGCAAGCATACAATACCAATCATTTTCAATAAACTTCTTTATTTGGTATCATACATACAGTCTCATACCCCGTCTTCGTACCCACCGGTTCCCGCCAGCCCCTTCATATCACAATACACAATTTTATACCCCGTCTTCGTACCCACCGTCTCCCGCCAGCCCCTTCCTTCATATCACAATACACAATTTCATACCCCGTCTTTGTACCCACCGGCTCCCGTCCGTCCCTGATTGGGAAAAAGGATAGTGTGATTTTGTGTGAAGTATTTGCACAGATATTAAATGAAAGAGAGAAGGTTTAGAATCAACCTCAAGTGCTTTGATCACTCCACAATGTATTTATATGATTAATGTATCCTTTCCAATCTCCGTTATAGCATGGGCTATACCGAGTCGATTCTCAGGGAGAGCTTGCGATGGAAGCGTTACGGTTCGTTGTGAAGATAGAAAACGAAAATTCTTCTTTGTCTTAAAAGAATGAATAAAACATGGAAAAAGAAATGAAAGAATCGGTGGATATGTTCATGATGGAAAATGAAAAGAAATCAAAACAAGATTGGCTTTTGGATTAACACTAACAAGAAAAGAAAACTTGTAAAAGATTTGAAGATGGAGAAAACCATGACTAGCTAACCTTACTACCTTGCTAAAAACTTATTAAACTCCGTGATGGTGAATGCGTGCCTCATGTTGATTCATCGGCAAAGATTTGTCTTGCGTGTTGGTCTAATTACTTTCCCACTTGAATGACGGGTGATCACTCTTGGACTTGTCTTGTAGACTCATAGATGTCATTGGCCTACAAGATAGACTTTCAATAATGGAATCAAAAGAGCGACACTCAAGGGATGCTAAGGAAGAAGATACAACATTCATTAATTGAAGTAAAGAAGTTGTACAACAAATAGCATATGTTTGGTGATCCATCTCCATGTTCCATCAAGGCACTTGTTCTAAAGACAAGGCTCTAAATGAGGCACACATGAATCATATGGAATTACAACAAGAACTTGCCAAGCAATGAAAGTAACCCATCGGAGAAGAGAAGACCATACAACTTGCAAGATTAAAGATAGCAATCACCCATGAGTTAGTAGTTAGAAAGGTTAGTGGTTTAGCTAGTCATGTAAGAAAGAATTAGCTACTAGCCATTACAAGAAAAGAAAAGCAAAGCATGAATAAAATTGCAAGTAAAGTAAAGCTAGAATTAAAGAAAGCAAGTAATACTAGAAAATGCTCAAGTAGAGAGAAGAGAATGGATGAATCCTTGCTTCACAAGTTGTCACACCTTGGTCTATACAAACTTTCTCTCTCTTACAACTCTCTTTTGCAGAATTTCTAGGGAGGAAGAAGAAGATCTAAAGCACTAAAATCCTAGAGAAAAAATACAAAATTACAAAGCTTTATCCTCTAATCTCTCCTCTCTCCTCCTCCTCGAAGGCCCTGGTGGTGTATTTATAGCCTCAGAGAGAAGTATCTGGAACCCAGGTTGTTGGAGAGAATTTCGGGCCTCAACGGCCTTGTAACTGCCACAGATCTGCGGCAAAAGCCGTGGATCTGCGGCAGAATCTTGGCCGTTGAGGCCAAGATTTCTGTTGCGCGTTTGTTACGAGTTTGTTAGCCACGTGGACCTTCTGGAAGTCTGAGCTGGCGCATAGAATTCTCCAGATCCTGGGCTCAACCTTGGGCTCTCTTTTGGCTTTGAATTAATCTCCTTTAATTCTTGATAATTAAAGAGATTTTGGGCCTTTTCTCTATTAGAATATAGACCTGCAAAAATAGAGAGAAAAGGATTAAAAATCACATTTTTATTTGTAAAATGCATGGTATGAATGTGGTAAAATATGCAAAATTGAATAACAATCACACCCCCACACTTATTCTTTTGCTCGTCCCGAGCAAAATAAGAAAAGAAAAACTATACTATCAATTTTATTACACCACTTTCGCAGGTGACGCGATTGCACTGAGCATGTGCAACAAGCCGTTAAACCTCTAGGTTACCCTAGAGGAGGAGTGTTGTCTCCTGAGGGTTTTCAGCGGATTACACCCACAAAATCCATAAAGAAAGAAAACAAATGTTAGTGTTTTGAAAATTCATTTTGAAAGAGAGACATGTTTTCAAACTATTTTTGCAAAAATATAAGTGATCTAAGGTCATAAGTCCACCTATAATCATTCTCCCTTAAACTTAGTCTCTATGCAAGATCTTGTCTTCAATTAAGGTAAGAATTCAAAATTGGATTGAATATTTTATCTTTCATAAAACCTAGATAGTATGCACATTGTGATAGTGAAGATTTCTGGGATTTCAACTCTAACCATAAAGCCATTATTTATTTATTTATTTATTTATATATTTTTTTTTCTTCCCTTAGTTTAGGCATTCTAGTTCACCCATGTAACGAGCCTATAACCGATGACTCCCAAATCAGTAGGTCTTAGGGCACCAAATGAGAAAACATCCCTCGGGTTTAAGGACTCGAGTGAAAAAGGCCACAAAACTAAGGGAGATTTATTCTTTTAATCACCGTTAGGCGTGAATAACCATGCTTCTTGAGGCACAATTATCCAGCTTAATAAGTGATGTTTTATTTATATATTTTTCTTTTTTTATATTTTTATGGCCTTTTTGGTCTTTGTTTCCATCCCAAAAATGTGTAAGTGTGAAGTGCATACTATCTAAGGCAAAAAATTCAAGATAAAAATATCTCCCCAATTTTTCTTACTTAGCCTATAATTTCAAACAAGATCTATTATTTCAACTAGGTTTAAGATGTCATAATTAAGGCTTTCTTAATTTCTAAGATCATCTTAATTTTCTTAAAAATAGATGAAAACTTTGTCTCTTATTTCAAAAAGTTTTTTAAAGAAAGAGAAAATTCCTATACAAAAGGGAAGATTTCTAAAAGAAGTGTAAAAGAAAGAAAATCTAAAAACTCTAAGTTAGTAAACCCTCCCCCACACTTATCTCATGCATTGTCCTCAATGCATCGTGATATATGTATGCATGAAACAAATAGAGAGGGAAGGAAAAAATTACCTCAAGGTGGTGGTTCCGGTGGCGGTCTGATTGGTCCACGAAATGTGACCCAATCAGTCTTGCGTGGAGTCCGGAGGAACCCACCAGAAATATCGTGAATATAACCCATTAAAAAGATAAATCCATGAAGGATTTTTATTAAGTATTTAACCCCATCTAATTTTCATATTTCATAACTAATTTCGGAGTCAAATTTGTCAACCACCTTGTCCCAGAATGGAGTATGAAATGATAGAACGGTTGACTTGGACTCAGGAAGGACAGGAACTAATACCGACTCAGGAAGGTGACTTAAGTCAAGTAAAGGTTCAGGAGTCGAAATGAGTTCAGGAATTGGGTCCAAGTCAAGAAGTTGAAACTCCAGTCCACATGTATTGTCTAACAATGGAATGTGACCTAATATGGGTGATATCTCTTTACTTCCAATATTAAGGAATTCTAGCTCATCGCCATACAATTCTTCAAAACTAAGGTCAACATCCGGAAGTGTACAATCAGTTAACTGACCCCGAGTTGACATGATCTTGTCAGCGAATAGGTCTTCAGAAGTAAAGAGATTGTGAGAATCTAGGTCACATATCTCATTGAGTTCAATATCAAAAAATGGAAAACTTGCCAATTTGTCAATAGTATCTTCAGAAGTGTATAATTGGTCAAGTTCAATATGATCCTCAAAGATGGGTGATTCAACTTCATTATGAATTGGGGCAGGATCCAATGTCGACTCTGGGAAAAGATTGAAGTTAGGTAAAGATACCGGAGTCATTATTGAATCAGGAAGAAGAATTGAATCACTAAGTTGGGGTTCAAGATCATATTCATTTTCAAGTTCTATTTCAGGAAAAGAAAAACTTGCCAAAATGTCAATGGAATTTGAAGTTTGGACAAGTTCAGATGAGCGTGCTGAAATAGAATCTTGATTTCTAAAACTACATGACTCATCGGCTTTAACAGAGTGGCTAGTGACACCAGATCTGGTCAAACGGTGAGAACGTAGAGATTCGACCATCATATCTATGTCACGATTTCTAGCATTTTGAGCATGAGTCATGGCTTCAAGCATCTTTCCATAATTGATGAATTCATTGTTTTGATGAAAAGATGAAGTGTTGTCTTGGAAGTGATAGTGAAATTGTGAGTCCATCAGATTTTGGGATTTGTATTTGGACTCACGCATACTCATTTCCAAAATTGATGGTGCTTTATTTTGGATTGGTGGAATTGAGTATGTATCTTGAAAATATTGTGGACTGGGTGGAGAAGGAGGACAAGGTGGTTGAAAATTATGCTCGGGGTAAGTGAATCCCCACTGACTCGGTGAAGAGTTGAAATTATTATGGAAATTATAGTTATTAGATGGGGGGTATGGGTCATATTGATTCGGATAAGACCAATCCGGCACACTAGGTTGGTCAAAGTTATTGTATGCCGGGTAGGTAATATCCGAAAATGAAGTCGGTGTGTAATATGGATTATTATTAAAGTTGAAAAAATTGTTATTATAAGCCATATCACACAATGAAATACAAACAAAAAGAAACAAACAAATAAACAAACAAAAAAGAAAAAAAATTCTAACCTAAGTTAGGGTAGACCTATGACCTAGACGACTCCTAACTGATTAGACCGTCCACGGGAGGTTTAGTGTAGACTTTGACCACAAGCTAATCAACCAGGTAAGGGCAAGGTTGTTGGGAGGTTTTCCGTCAAAGACGTTCCTTAATTAAGTAATCACCAACCTTCGGGCTTTCGGCCCTCAATCCCTTTCCTAGACACTGATTTTGCAAGAGTCAAATTCCAACACTTTTCCCCTTAGGATAATCTCCTAAGTGAGTCCGAGATGTCCCTAGGGCAAACGTCTATTTTTTTTTGTAAATTAGGCTAGGTTAGTGAGTGCTGGGATGGTGGTTTTTGGGCTAAGGAAAGGGTAATGAAATCCCCCACCTTATCTTATTTATGGGTTAGTGCCCTTAAAATTGGATTGTGCAAGTGTACAAGATATATAACTAGGATACACTCAAAGCATGAAAATCAAGCAAGAGATGATTCCTAGTCTACATGCAATGCAAAACGTACCTTGCTCCAGCACTCTTCAACAGTAAAAGTAAATGAATTGAAAAGACACGTGCCTAGAAATGCAAATGTCTAATCAATTTTTAACGTTTCAAGCATTTTTTTACTGTTGATTATTAGCAGGAGTATGGTGAAGCATACAAGAAATTAAGTATTGCAGCAGATGTATTTTACAGAGCCAGAGACCCTGCAGAAAAATTGTCAGTAGTCCTCTCCTCCTTGCCGCAAATCTACGGCAAATGCCGTGGAATTGCGGCAATTCAAAGGGCTTCTGGTTTCTGCTTTCAAGAGCAGAAGCCCAGAGCCACTTATATGTTATTGCAATGCAAATTTTCCTGTTTCTTCAACCTGTAACCTGCAACAGAGAAGAAAATTCGTTTAGTTCTTCACTTTAAACCAAAAACCGTTGCTCTCCCCGGCAACGGCGCCAAAAATTTGATTGGGGAAAAAGATAGTGTGATTTTGTGTGAAGTATTTGCACAGATATTAAATGAAAGAGAGAAGGTTTAGAATCAACCTCAAGTGCTTTGATCACTCCACAATGTATTTATATGATTAATGTATCCTTTCCAATCTCCGTTATAGCATGGGCTATACCGAGTCGATTCTCAGGGAGAGCTTGCGATGGAAGCGTTACGGTTCGTTGTGAAGATAGAAAATGAAGATTCTTCTTTGTCTTAAAAGAATGAATAAAACATGGAAAAAGAAATGAAAGAATCGGTGGATATGTTCATGATGGAAAATGAAAAGAAATCAAAACAAGATTGGCTTTTGGATTAACACTAAGAAGAAAAGAAAACTTGTAAAAGATTTGAAGATGGAGAAAACCATGACTAGCTAACTTTACTACCTTGCTAAAAACTTACTAAACTCCATGATGGTGAATGCGTGCCTCATGTTGATTCATCGGTAAAGATTTGTCTTGCGTATTGGTCTAATTACTTTCCCACTTGAATGACGGGTGATCACTCTTAGACTTGTCTTGTAGACTCATAGATGTCATTGGCCTACAAGATAGACTTTCAATAATGGAATCAAAAGAGCGACACTCAAGGGATGCTAAGGAAGAAGATACAACATTCATTAATTGAAGTAAAGAAGTTGTACAACAAATAGCATATGTTTGGTGATCCATCTCCATGTTCCATCAAGGCACTTGTTCTAAAGACAAGGCTCTAAATGAGGCACACATGAATCATATGGAATTACAACAAGAACTTGCCAAGCAATGAAAGTAACCCATCGGAGAAGAGAAGACAATACAACTTGTAAGATTAAAGATAGCAATCACCCATGAGTTAGTAGTTAGCAAGGTTAGTGGTTTAGCTAGTCATGTAAGAAAGAATTAGCTACTAGCCATTACAAGAAAAGAAAAGCAAAGCATGAATAAAATTGCAAGTAAAGTAAAGCTAGAATTAAAGAAAGCAAGTAATACTAGAAAATGCTCAAGTAGAGAGAAGAGAATGGATGAACCCTTACTTCACAAGTTGTCACACCTTGGTCTACACAAGCTTTCTCTCTCTTACAACTCTCTTTTGCAGAATTTCTAGGGAGGAAGAAGAAGATCTAAAGCACTAAAATCCTAGAGAAAAAATACAAAATTACAAAGCTTTATCCTCTAATCCTCCTCTCTCCTCCTCCTCGAAGGCCCTGGTGGTGTATTTATAGCCTCAAAGAGAAGTATCTGGAACCCAGGTTATTGGAGAGAATTTCGGGCCTCAACGGCCTTGTAACTGCCGCAGATCTGCGGCAAAAGCCGTGGATCTGCGGCAGAATCTTGGCCGTTGAGGCCAAGATTTCTGTTGCGCGTTTGTTACGAGTTTGTTAGCCACGTGGACCTTCTGAAAGTCTGAGCTGGCGCATAGAATTCTCCAGATCCTGGGCTCAACCTTGGGCTCTCTTTTGGCTTTGAATTAATCTCCTTTAATTCTTGATAATTAAAGAGATTTTGGTCATTTTCTCTATTAGAATATAGACCTGCAAAAATAGAGAGAAAAGGATTAAAAATCACATTTTTATTTGCAAAATGCATGGTATGGATGTGATAAAATATGCAAAATTGAATAACAATCAGTCCCCTTCGTTCATATCACAGTACACGAAATTTATACCCCGTCTTCGTACTCGCCGGCCCCCGCCTGGCCCCTTCCTTCAAGTAGGTAATACATGCAACAATCATATGCAACAATCTTTATGCATACATACTATTCACAACCTTATCAACCACACAAGATATACAAGCCATGCACGATTAAGTCACTCGTTTGGTCATCATATCAAACAATTGGTTACATTCACAATATCCTTTCTTAAATCACACCATTTGATCTTCTAATTAAACAAAATTCTCATTTTCATGTATTCAATATTTGTTCATAGTAATTAACTAAATATCATTCAAAATGTGGAGTCTTGTCATGTTTTTAAATTATAATAGTTCACTGAGTTCACACTTAAGTACATCAGCTATTATTTCATCAAATTTACTACTCACGATCAAGGAGTACATGATCCACTAATTTAGTTGAACCACAAATTATAATTAACCCATAAAGTTCTACTTTGAATCTTTAAATTAATAAGGAGTTATGATTCACTAACTTCTTATAAGTATTCTATGTGTTATGATAGTCATTCAAATCATTTAACACCACATCGAATAATTGTTAACATTCTTAACAATCAATATCTGGTTATACAATTAGGTCTTATACTCGGTTATGATTCCTATCTTATACATTCGATATTTGGTTAAAGAAGTTGATTAACCTACTAATCTGTGTTCTTAATCTTTGCATAACTGTTAACTATAGGTAATCTAATAAATTATACTTGAGCTATAATCCCTTTTTGTCTTATCAAAATTGTAATTCACAAGCAAAGGTTATATTACTCACTAGTTTAAATTCAATTCATATGTTGTTAATCAATCATCAAGTTTCATATCAAATTCTTAACTTGTCAAGAATTAATCTGATCTTCGATCTCTGTGGAGTCTGTTAAGTATTGTTATAGCCAACTAAAGCACCAAGTTTACTATTTGATTTATATGTGCATGATTATCATATATTGATTGTTATCAGTGGTAACTAATTACATCCAAGTTAATGCCACTTTTGTTTACTATTCATACTTAATTAAGTTAGGAGTTCAAATTTACTCACCCAACCCTTCAGGTAATTTGACTTGGAGTCTTATATAGATATTGACACTTGATACCATCATAAAACTAAAATACGGGAAAAGGAATCAACTTAAATCAAATGGAGTTCACAAATCTGGATAGCTTAGCCAGAGTCAGTTCTTAATAATGCTTGTAGTTGAATAACTATAAATTCGTTAGTCATAACAGAAAATATGGTATAAAGGATTTTTGGTCATACTATGATGAAAGAAGACACCATCTGGTCAAGTTGGATGTCACAACATTACTAGAAGAGCTTGTATACGTATCAGGTTAAATCTATACTATTGCAATCAGGTGTCTGAAATTGGATTGGTGAGATGAACATAAGGCTTTCAAGCATATGGCAAATGAATTGGGGGATGACACTAACAACTCTCTTTGGTTTAACAATTGGCTGCCTGAACAGAAGACAAGTTAAGTTGCTTAATTTTAATCAGATACTATCAGATACAAGTGTCTAAACTATTTCCTATTTAGTGCACAAGCAGAAATGGATATTTTGAGATAATTTTTTGATGCCAATGAAAAGTAATGTTCTATAAGAATAAATTCTAGCAGTGAATAATGATATCTAGTAGCGGGTGGGCGCAAATTTGGACCATTTTCACACAAATTAGCTCAGAAGCAGCAAAATAAATATTCCTAAATTTCAGATACTTAAATCCGATTTGTATCCTACTAACAAATCCCAAAATGTCAATTTGTTTGCTAAGGCATTAAAAGGAAAGCTATTTACAAGAGGATTCTTGCATTCCCTATGAATTGCAACAACATGTGTGTGGGCTTTCAGGCCGTGCCGGTTCCCCGCGCCCCTGCGCATGCCCAACGCTTTGCCTGGATAACTAAATGCATGATAAATCAACAGTACTGGAACTCGAACTAGAGAATGCATATGCAAACATATATAGACAATCACACACAATATGTGTATGGACCTCAAAGCATTATGCAAACATCCATAAAATTTCAAGACAATCGAAGAGCACGAGATGAGCAAAAAGGTTTTCGTGCATGAATAATATAACGAAATAGTTGGATACTCCAACTTGATTGGCCAATCAATGACATGTTTAACATGATAACTTTCAATCTAGTTAGAGTTCAAACAAAATACCATTATGAAGTTCATCAAGAAAATAATAACATAAGTAATTAGTACAAAATATTCTTCCATGTACTGCCCTCCAACAGTTCTTAAAGAACAATATCAAAAATGTAATATTCTTGATATATACACACATATATACAAGATCAGAAAAGATGGATAACTCCATTGACTCAGAACCCCATAACAAATTTGCTTCCATGTGCAAAAAGGGAACTCAATAATAAACCCATAATATTTTCAACTTTTTGTATCCCATTCTTATAATTCATCAAATAACTTTCTATTAGTCCCTACAATTAAATTGAAAGTTTTGTCCTAACAATAATTCAGTAAAGGTTCCACCAAGATCAGTCAGCTATAGAGCAGAACATCAAAACAAAGAGACCCTACTAAACAAATGACTGAACTTGTTTAATCTAGATTACCAGTGAGCTAGCATAGTCATAAAATTAGACTGTATAGGCCTTTGTCGGCTGTGCACTGGGAAGGTGACTACAATATAATAATTCCACCAAATTGAGAAGTAGACCTAACTGGCACTTTTGAGGGATGTAAACTCCACAGTGAGGTCTCTGCTAATAAAATTCATCAAAAAGAATAAATTTGTTTTAACAATCTTTTCTAAATAAATATAGCTCGTACTAGACCTATATTTATATTCATCACATCTTTCCCAGCCAAATCAATAAGCATTTAGTGCCTATTATGAGCTATCAATTTAAAGTCAAATTTACGGTAAACTGTAAAAGAAAAGAAGGAAAAAAAAAAGACTTTTTAAGAAACCATTTCATTAACCAAGAACCACTCACAAGGGGAAAAAAGAAAAAGCAATCCTAACTTATTTCAATGTAACACATCTAGCAACTTAAACCAAACTTAACAAACAGAATCAATTAAATTCCTGTTAGGGTTTTATACTCACAGGTGCAAATTTTTGCATCAACAAAAACCAGTAAGTGATCCCTAAAAATAGGGAGGGGGAATCAAAAACAATAAAGACTTAGTAGGAAGAGAGAGAAAGTCAAGAAAGTCGACACATGGAAACCAAGGAAACAGAAAACAACAGCAACAGCAGATACCGGTCGACCGGGCGGTCGACCGGTGTGCACCAACATGCACAGGCTATTGCGGTCGACCGCCCGGTCGACCGCAAAAGGAGACGGTCAACCGCCCGGTTGACCGACTGACATGGCCTAACTCTCGGTTGGGCACGGTTAACCGGGACTTGGGTCGGTCGACTAATAGACGAATCTGGGCTGAATTCGGAAAGTCTTTCTGAATTGAAAACGAGTCCAATTCAAGATCCGATTCTTCTAGGGTTTCTTGGGTATAAATAGAGGGGCAGAGGCCTCTTCTAATGTAATGCTTGTAATTGTATTGATTATCAAATCAATAAAGAAATCTCTCTTCCTTGCCCGAGGACGTAGGCAAAATTGGCCGAACCTCGTTAAATCTTGTGTTTGGTTTTCTCCCATTGTTTTATTGTTCTTGCTGTTGGTAGTTCTTCGCTATTGCATCTGTGGCTTAAGGGTTACTCAAAGTGTTTGTTGGTCTGCGCACAACAAGTGATATCAGAGCATTCCAGGTTCATCGTGGGATCATCTGGTGATTCTAAGGGCATCTATTGCTGATTGTCGGAGATCGTGTGTCGATCTCGGATCAGCGTTGGAACTGTTTGTGGGATCGTGTGTCGATCTCAGAATAACGTATGAAGTGCTCAGGGAATCAATTCAAGGAGTATATTTATTCAGAAACTCATCTAGGGTTTCGTGAGGAGGTAAAGATCTGATCTTTATCAAATTTGTTTTATCTAACTCCGTTTATTTCCGCATTACATTGAGGATCTAGGCAACGAGATGGCTGAAGAAAGTACATCGGTGAGAACCATGAATCTGCATCCGAGGATTGATGTGGTGAAATTCAATGGTACGAACAACTTTGATATGTGGAGGTGTGAGGTGATGGATGCACTGACGGCATCAAATCTCGAAAATACTCTACAATTGGAGAAGAAGCGAAACACAACCGCTGAAGAAGATTGGGATAAGATGAACCGATTAGCGTGTGGCTTGATCAGATCATGTCTAACACAAGACATCAAATACCTTCTGTTACACGAAACATCTGCGAGGCAATTGTGGGAGATCCTAAAGAGAAAGTATCTGACTAAAAGCATTGAATCCAGACTACAGCTGAAAAGTAAGCTGTATGGTTTTCAGATGAAGAAAGGATGCTCCATCAATGAACACTTAAATCGCTATATAAAGTTTCTTACGAATTTAGTTAATGTGGATGTGGAGGTCAATGAAGAAGATAAAGATGTAATTCTCTTAAACTCTCTTCCTGCAGAGGAGTATGAGACTTTTACCTTAACCTTCATAAATGATAGACAATCCCTTAACTATCATGAAGTGTCGTCTGCTCTGATTAATTATGAGACGAGGAGAAAAGAATGACAGTCTTCTCAGGCAAGCATATCAGTAGAGACATTAGCAGTAAGAGGTAGAGGTTCATACAGGAAGGACAAAGGTGATCGAGAGAGATCGAAGTCCAGGCCAGGTTATAGAGATCTAAAGAAGAACCAGTGTACCTTCTGTAAAGAATTAGGGCACTGAAAAGTTGGCTGTCCAAAGACAAAGGGAAGAAGAAGGAGTCAAAGACTGAGGCAAACCTTGCAAAAGTGGCCAGTACTCAAGTCAGTACCTCACAGGCAGGTGGATCAAACTCAGACTCATCAATATTCTCATTCTCTGTCACTCCTCCTATCATTGGCTACTCAGGAGAAAATGAGTGGATATTGGATACTGGTGCTACATACCATGTGTGCCCGAATAGGAATTGGTTTTCTAGTTTTGAGAAGCTAGAGGGATGTTCAGTTGTTATGGGCGACGATCATCCATATACCATGGAAGGTGTAGGAACAATCCAGATCAAGATGTTCGATGGGATGATATAAGAACTGAAGGAAGTGAGGTATGTACCTCAACTGAAGAGAAATCTTATCTCTGTTGGAGGTTTAGAGACATTGGGTCTCGTGATATCAATAAAGGATGGAGTCCTCAAGATGACCAAAGGCTCGATGGTGGTACTGAAGGCCGTTCGCCAGAACAATCTTTACTACCTGAAGGGTAGTACTGTTACAGGGCAAGTGGCTACTTCTACTGATTCAGATGAAGACTCAACCAGGCTATGGCATATGAGGCTGGGACACACAGGTGAAAAGTCTTTGCAAGCTCTTGCAAGACAAGAATTATTGAAAGGTGCCAGAACCTGCAAGCTGGAATTTTGTGAACATTGCGTCATCGAAAAGAAAACTAAGGTAAAATTCGGCACAACAACTCATTACACTAAGGGGATTCTAGATTATGTTCACACAGATGTTTGGGGACCTACCAAGACTGCATCAATTAGAGATAACCACTACATTGTGACTTTCATTGATGATTATTTTAGGCGATGTTGGATATATACCATAAAACACAAAGGGGAAATCCTAGCATTATTTGTGAAGTAGAAGAAGAATTTGGAGAGAAGTATGGGAAGGAAAATCAAGATCCTCCGTTTAGATAATGAAGGGGAATATAAGTCAGATCCTTTCCTTAAGCTATGTCTTGATGAGGGCATAGAAAGGCACTTCACAGTGAGGGAAACACCGCAACAGAACGGGGTAGCAGAAAGGATGAACAAGACTTTGTTAGAGAAAGTCCGTTGTATGTTATCTAATGCCAGTTTAGCGAAGAATTTCTGGGCTGAGGCTTTGGCATACGCTTGCTATCTTGTTAACAGGTTGCCTTCGTCTGCGATAGGAGGGAAAACTCCTCTAGAGGTTTGGTTAGGAAAAACTGCTTTTGATTATAATTTGCTAAGGGTATTTGGTTGTCCAGCCTATTATCATGTTAAAGAAGATAAGCTAGACCTAAGAGCAAAGAAGGGCTTGTTCGTCGGCTCCAAGAAGGGAATCAAAGGATTCAAGATCTGGGATCCTACGGACAGAAAGTTTATTTTCAGCAGAGATGTTACATTTGATGAGGCTTCGGTGTTGAAGCCTAAGATTTCTCAGCAGGTGGAGATTATCAAGACCAAAGAAGTATCGCAGCAGGTGGAGAATGATGCTAATCTACTATCTCTAAAAAGTTCAGCATCGGTGAGGATCACACCTAGGGTGACACAAGGTAATGGTCAAGCAGCTGAGGTAGATGCTGATGATGAAGAGGATCAAGAACAGATCATGGGTGATGTTCCTGATTCCAGTGCAGTTAGAAGACCAAGGAGAAACACGCGTAAACCAGGTTGGCTCACTACAGATATGGTTGTTGCTTATGCTCTTCCGGTCGTTGAAGAGGCTATCCCATCCACCTATAGAGAAGCTGAAATCAATTCAGAGTCGAAGATGTGGAAATATGCCATGAAAGAAGAGATGAAGTCTCTATACAAAAATGACACTTGGGAACTCACAAGGTTGCCCAAAAGAAAGAAGGTGATTGGCTGTAAGTGGGTGTACGCAAAGAAGCAAGGATCTCTTAAAGAAGATATGGTGTGCTACAAGGCCAGATTGGTAGCAAAAGGCTATGTATAAAGAGAAGGAATTGACTACAATGAGGTATTTTCTCCTGTTGTAAGGCATTCGTCAATTCACATCTTATTGGCTCTAGTAGCATAGTACCAGTTGGATCTTGATCAACTCGATGTAAAGACCGCTTTTCTCCATGGCGATTTGGATGAAGAGATCTATATGCCTCAGCCGACAGGGTTCAAGACTGCAGGAAAAGAAGACATAGTGTGCAAGCTGAAGAAATCGCTGTATGGTTAAAATAGTCTCCTAAACAATGATATAAGCGTTTCGACAGCTTCATCAGAGGAAAAAGGTACACACGAAGTCATTATGACCCATGTGTGTATTACAAAAGCTACCTACAGGAGAATATATCTATTTATTATTATATGTAGATGATATGATTATTGCTTCAAAGTCTAGATCTGCAATTGATACACTGAAAAAGGACTTATCTTCTAAGTTTGAGATGAAGGATCTTTGTGAAGCAAAGAAGGTGCTAGGCATGGATATCACACGAGACCGAAGGAGTAGTAAGGTGAGCTTGACACAAAAGGGGTATTTGAAAAAGGTACTTCAGAGGTTCAACATCGATAAGGGTACGAAATCTGTAAGTACACTGCTGGCTTCTCTTTTTAAGTTATCTACCACTATGTCTCCAAAGACTGTTGAAGAACGTGAGTACATGACTCGCGTCCCATATACTAGCACAATTCGTAGTCTGATGTATGCTATGGTGTGTAAACGACCAGATTTATGACAAGCTGTCTCCATGGTCAGTAGGTATATGAATGATCCGGGACAGGGTCAATGGGAGGCAGTGAAGTGGACTCTGCGGTACATTAAAGGTACCATAGATGTTGGTTTGGTATTCGAGAAGGATTCCACAGGGAAGCAGGATTGTATCGGATATGTTGATTCTGATTATGCTGGTGACCTCGACAAACGCCGGTCCACAACGGGGTATGTATTTACATTATCTCAAGCATCGGTTAGTTGACGCTCTATTCTACAGTTTACCGTTGCATTGTCTACTATAGAGGCCGAATACATGGCCATGATAGAGACTATGAAGGAGACAATTTGGCTTCAAGGGTTACTTGATGACTTGGAGATTGATCAGGATCTACTGAAGATTAATTGTGATAGTATGAGTGCTATTTATTTAGCCACGAAGCAGGTATATCATGCACGAACGAAGCACATCGATGTCAGGTTCCATTTTATTCGGGAGATTCTAGATGATGGTGATATTGAGTTACTGAAGATTCACACAACGGAGAATCCCGCCAACATGCTTATCAAAGTAGTGTCAGGAGTAAAGTTTACACATTGTAAAGCATTGCTCCATATCCTTCATGTTGACTGAGCTTGTTGAAGCTCCTTTGGATGAACTACGGATGGCTTGATCCCTTGGGCAGGGTACGTAGGCAACCACACTGCTACAGCCACTTTCGAGTCGATAGATTCTATGTTGAAGTTCGGCTCAGATTTGAGAAATCTTCACCGAGATGGAGAATTGTAGGAAGAGAGAGAAAGTCGAGGAAGTCGACACAAGGAAGCCAAGGAAACAGAAAACAGCAGCAGCAGTAGATACCGGTCGACCGGGCGGTCGACCGGTGTGCACCAACATGCACAGGCTATCGCGGTCCGATCGACCGCAGAAGGAGACGGTCGACCGCCCGGTCGACCGACTGACATGGCCTAACTCTCGATTGGGCACGGTCGACCGGCATGGTCGATCGAGACTTGGGTCAGTCGACCGGCCAGTCGACCGACAGACGGATTTTGGCTGAATTCGGAAAGTTTTTCTGAATTGAAAACGAGTCCAATTCAGAATCCGATTCTTCTAGGGTTTCTTGGGTATAAATAGAGAGGCAGAGGTCTCTTCTAATGTAATGCTTACAATTGTATTGATTATCGAATCAATAAAGAAATCTCTCTTCCTTGCCCCGAGGACGTAGGCAAAATTGGCCGAACCTCATTAAATCTTGTTTTTGGTTTTCTCCCATTGTTTTATTATTCTTGTTGTTGGTAGTTCTTCTCTATTGCATCTGTGGCTTAAGGGTTCCTCAAAGTGTTTGTTGATCTGCGCACAACAGACCCACTCACCTCCTTTCGCTCAGTTGATCACGTACCGAGCACCACAAGACGAGGCCGAGCACCACCAGCCCCAGCCCCAGCTCCTCGCTGGCGCCGTTCGTTGGCAGCTTACCCCGAGCCCTCGCGTGCGCCCTTGTCGCTACCACTTGCCACGAGAGAGTCTGGAAGAGATTCGAGCATATGGTGAGAGATATGAGGGTCTGAGGGAGGGATTAGATGGAGAGGTTTAGAGAGAGAAGTTGGGGAAAAAATTTTGTGAGGGTTTCTCTCAGTTGGAGTTGGGAAAAATGAAGCAGAAGAGAGAAGAGGGTGATAATTATCCCCACCCCTTTTACATATAAACCCTTATATACAAAAATATTTACTCTTGTATAACTCCTCTTTATCTTAACAATTTGCCACCTCATTCACCCATTTCCCATACACTTTCCCACTTTGCCACTTCACTCATCCTGCTCTTATTTTATTCATGAATTTATAGATAAGTATTAGATATATCTACATTTGCGTTTTGTAAATATACTTGAATGTATCCAATCATCCACATCCTTGAATCTATACATGTATTTAAAATTTCATTATTATTATTATTATTTTAAATTCATTTCACTTCCAAATTTTCTCTAAATTTTCCAAAATTTATTTTCACACAAAATTAATTAAATCAAAATTTTCAATTTCTTTATATAATCTGACTAATCAAGGATTAAATTATTAAATCAGGATTTAATAAACTCAGGTGTTACAAATCCCAATGACTATATTTGGTTTTCTTCTATGTTTTGAGCCTCTATAAATAGGTAGCCTTCAGAAAACTTAAAAGAACTTTTGGTTAATCAAATTAAATCATTTTTTTTACAAGAATTTACAAATATTTTCAAGAGATAATTTTCACAAGCTAGCTTCTTTTTCAATACAAGAATTTCTCAAAAGCTTTGTTTTTCATTCCTACATTCTCAAAGCTGCACTCACCAAAATCTCAGAGTTACAAATCTCTCCTCTTGATTATAGGGATTCTTTTAGTGAGCCTCTATTGGGTGATCTTTAAGTTGTCACATCCTTCTTGCATAGAAGCATTGTAGAGGTTGCGGCCTCAAGCGAATTTGCGGGTTCGTCGTTGTAAGGTGTTGCGATACCGAGTGAGAGGACGTGCGGGTCCGGTTCGTTCTTGTGAGAACGTGTAGAGAAGCGATCTTGTCGGATCGAGTTATAGTAGAAATCCTTCATTGCAATGAAGGCAGGGACGTAGAGCGGTGGCTCGAACCTCAAAATAAATCATCCATGCTTGTGATTTCTTTCTCTCACTCTCTCTAACTCTACTCACTCTCTATAATTGTTTCATGCTCTTTACTGCTCTATTTATAATTGCAATCTTGCTCTTGTGTTGATATTCTTCACATGTGCTCATTAGTTTCTAGTAATTTTTAATTCCACATTATTTCTCATAGTTATATAGCCATCACTATTCACCCCCTCTAGGTAATTTAAATTGGCATCAGAGCTTAATCTCCAGTTTTTGGTTTAGCTACCTTAGGCAAATCCTTCTTTTGGCTATATTTGTTGCATTCTATACACTTGCTTATTTGCATTCATGGCATCTCACGATTTTTCTAACATCAAGTCCCCACCCAAATTTGATGGGTTGAACTTTCCTTTATGGAAGGTTAAGGTGATTCTATTCCTTAAGTCTGTAAGAGTTAGAGTAGCCAAGGCTATTTCGTAGGAGTTTGTTAAACTTTACGGTGATGAGGATATATGGTCCAAAGCAACCGCCAAAGTCTATGATGTCAATGCTAAGGTACAATATACATTGGCACAAGCATTAAATGATGACTTTTCATATGTTAATAATTGCAAATCTGTATTTGAAGTTTGGAATGACTTGCTTATAACTCATGAGGGAACTTCTCAAGTCAAGAGATTCTAAAATTGACTTGTTTCATTCTCAATATGAGAATTTTTATATGCTTGAAAATAAAACTATTGATGAAATACTTTCTCGTTTCACTAAAATCACTAATGGATTGTCTTCCTTAGGTGATGAAATAGACAATGATCAAAAGGTGAGAAAAGTTATTAGAGTTCTTCCCAAAGTTTGGGAGATCAAGGAAAAACTCTCAAGGAACTAAATGGTTGTAAGGAGATAGAATTCTTTGAATTTATTGGGAGCCTCAAGACACGTGAGATGGAGATGAAAGTTCCTGAAGAAAGGGAACTGCAAAAGAAGTCTATAGCCTTCAAAGTGACTCCAACCATTGTAGAAGAAGAAGAGGCAATGGACGAAAGAGAAGAAGTTATTTTTGCCATGTTTATTAGGATGGTTGGCAAAATATTCTACAAGAAAGGATGAACAACATACGGAGAATAAGGCCTCAAATGAGAAATGAACGAAGAAAAGAAGAGATGGGTTAATGCTACCATTGTAAGGAAACATGGCATCTTATTGTTGATTGCCCTTCTCTCCATGCGACCTCCTCCAAAAAAGTGCACAAGAAGAAGAAGGCCATGGTGGCCACTTGGGATAATTCGGAGACAGAGTCCGAAAAAGAAGAAATCGACACCGCAAATGTTTACTTCATGGCAAACGGAGAGGAATCACCAACGGTAATCATTGAACCATCTCTAGATGATGGTGAGCTTACCATGGATGAACTTGCATAATATTTTGAAGAATTATAAAATAAATATGAGCTTTCAATTCTTCAAAACAAAAAACTGAAAAAGAAAAATGAGTCTTTGAAAAATAAACTTGAGATTGTTTTCAAAAAAAAAGAAGAACTTTCGTTGTGTTTCCAAAAGAATAAAGATGATTTTGAAAATCACAATCATATTTGTAAAGGGAAAAACTCTAAAATGAGTTTTGATAAAAATGAGTTTTAATTTTTGAAAAATAGGATGAATATTTTAGATTCTACTTTAAAGATTTGTGCGTTCAATGTTAAAAAATTAGATGCTATATTTTCAAAAGAAAAATCTAAAGGAAACATACTTCACACGCACACATCATGCATGTTCACAATGCACAACACAATCATACATTTATTTATGACAAGGTGTACACTTGTACACATTGTGATCACAAAGGCTATTTAGCTAAATTTTATTATGCCAAATTAAATAGAAAAATAAAATTGTTTGGATTCGTGAGAGTACTACCAATATAGGACCCAAAAAGATTTGGGTACCAAAGAATACTCCTAAAAATTTTGATGTATGTAAGTCATTCTCCAAGATGTAAGGGAGACATCATCATGGGGGTGGATGTATTGGAGCTTGATAAAGATACAAATTTAATGCTTCGCTATCAAGGGAGTGATTAGTCTCTAATTTTGCATAATTTTCATACATTCTCATATTTATTTGGTATAAAATTCTGCTAATAAAGCTTTGTTTGCTTGATCCTAGGTCCATAGTGTGCAAATGAAGAAGAAGACCCTAATCACCATTTAAATGGGTAATTAAAGGCTTACCAAGTAGCCATTGACTTTAAGGAGGCGATTTTGTTAGTCTAGGGCATCATATCAGCAAACCATGACCTAGCTGATAGGAGACAGACTGGGCGACGCGCTGCCCGAAGCCAGGCGCGCGTCTGCGCTTCGGACCACGGGTCACTTCCCTGGCCCCCTTTCTCCTGGTGCCTATAAATACCCCTGGGGTCTGAAGAAAGGAGATATCTAGAGAATAGAGTCATAATTTGTGTTTTATTGTTAGGAATTGTAGTTGCTTTAGTTTACTTCTTCTAGTTTTAATTTTAGCCATTAGAGTGAAAGAGAGAGAGTGTGTGTATTGAAGGGTGACAAGCTAATATAAGTACTACTTCTCTTCCTTCTTTCAATGTACTTGTGCTTTCATTTAGGGGCTATTTGTTTCGCGTAAAACTCCGTAATTCGTAAATAACTTACTACCCAGTTACAACTACAGCGTTTGTTTGGACCGTAATTCGTAAAAGACTTACGTAACTCAACTAACACTCACTTGCAACCCAGTTACCACTCACTTACAACCCAGTTACAGTTAATTTTGTGGTCATACAATTTTGTAATATTTTTTTATATTAATATTAAAATTTTTTAATATTTAACTTTTTTAATATTTATTTGCAGTATTAAAACTTTTAAAATCACTAAATAGTTAATTTTGTGGTCAACTTTTTCACTTACGACTTATACATTACGACAACCAAACACCGTAAAGTACAATACACTTTCCCACTTTACAATTTTATATTACCAACCAAACACCGTAAAATTTACATACATGTAACTCATTTACAATTGTAAAAGACTTTACCAATTACAACTACGAATTACGGCCAGTTACGACAACCAAACAGACCCTTAGTTTTTACTTTCTTGTTGTAGTGTAACTCCCTTCTCTCTACTTCTTTTCTTTTTGTTGCTTCTTTTCTTATCATGTCTAACTAACTCCACCATTGTATGGCTAACTAACTTCTAACCCACTAATTTCTAACTTCTTGATTGATAACCCAAATGAGTCAATAGTGTCAAACAAGCCTTGTGCAAACGAAAACTATGGCATCTTAAGACGAGGTTCTAACTCTAACTTACCTACAAGTATTTACCTCCTTATATTTCATACTTAAATGGTTTTTGATGATCTATGGGTGTTGTAGTTTGCTTGTTATTATAAGTTAGAGACTTTCCTTTTAACTTTGCCGATACCATTAGTGCACTCGTGTCTTCCCGTATTCTTACATTCTATTGGATCTTGATATGGAAATGTCCGAGTTTTTGCCGTGTAAAGCTGAATTATAGGAAGAACTTTCACTCGATTTCCACGTGAAAAGTTTCAATGCACAAGGGTTATACTTGCCTATGATCCATCGTGAGGTTACATCTTCAAGAAGTTAGGGATTAGTGGGAGCAATTAGTAGAAAGTTAGCCATGCGCCTTTACCATTAAGAAAAACTCACTTTTACAAACCACCAAAACCTTTTCCAACAATTCTTGAAATAACTTGTTTTCGCTTTTCAATTCTTTATTTGGAAACAAAGCACTTTCTTCTTGAACTTTGAAGCCGTATCAAGCTTCCATCGCTCTCCCTCCTTGTGAATACGACCCGTATAGCCACTTCGCTACTACGGAAGAATCGCAAAAGCAGTAACATCAACCCACACTCTTTTTACTTATTCTTGTACTTACTTTTTGCCGATCAAATTTTGGCGCAATTGCCGGGGAGGGAACGGCTTTGTTGTTCAATACTAAATATTGTTCTTTCTTGTAACACCCCGCTCCCAGAATACGTACTTAGTTGCGTATTCAGATTTTTTGATCATATTTTTCGATTTACTTCTTGTATTTGTTTTGTATTATGAATTATTTATATGATCGTTTTGTCTTGGATCCGGATTCCCGGACTCGGAGTCAGCCCTAGTCTGAACCGAGGACCCGATCCTAGAGTATTACTCGATTTGGACATTCTGGTATTCCGATTTGACCGATTTCAGTTTTAAACATTATTTTCTAATATTCTAGATTTTCTATGATTTTCTGAAATTTTCCTCAATTAAGTTGAAAATCTTCAAAACCGGTGTCGACCAGTGCCGCTGACCGATTCCAGGATTTTTAATTTACAAACGGAGTTGAATTTTAAGAAACGGCTTTCCAGTAACTTCTTAAAATCACATTTTCTATCTAAATACTTTTTCTGAGAATTTTCTAAATTTATCGAAATTCCACTGGATTTGGTGTCGGCCAGTATCACTGGTTGATTCCAGGAATTTTAGTTTATTATTGGGATCAAAATTCTGAATTCCGCTTTCATATTACTTCTTAGAATGATATTTTATCCTTTCAGGAATTTTCTGAGATTTTTCAGATTTTATCAAAATCTGGCCGACCCGGTGTAGACCGGTATTGACGGTTGACCTTATGATTTTTATTTTGAAAATGAGATTGAATTTCTGAAAACTGATTTCACCAAAAATATTTTTATAATATTTAGTATTTTTGAGAATTCTTGGGAAGCTTTTCAAGCTATTTTATTTTTGGACTTTTCCGGAGTTTTCGGCGTTTTTCCAGATCCGGAATAGTGTCCAGATATTTTCCCACTTTTCTCTCTCCTCGCCAAACGCGAGTTTTCACCAAACTGAGATTCTGCATTTAATGCGGAGATCCTCTCCACGCCTCCCCATGCTGCATTTAATACACTGCTAATCAATTCCAATCAATCCCAATCAAGTCATTATGACTTTTGCCCTTTTGTCTTATTCATCGAACGCTAAACTCGCGGACGCGGATTTTTCCCCGCGTCCAGTTCAATTTTGCCTGGACGCGGCCATTTCTTTTGTTAAGACGCAGGTTGGTGGGATGTCATTCATATTATAATCATTCCCTTTTTATATGTATATATATATACACCCTCCTTTATATATATACATACCCACCCTTCTTTCTCTCTCTCTTTCACTTTTTCCTTCTTCCTTTTCCATTTACAGCCAACAGAGAGCATGGCTGCAAAACGCAGCCATGGTGTTTCCTTGGGCCAGCCATTCTCCACCTCCTCCACCTCCATTTTTACCACCAACAACACCACCTCCACCTCCTCCATCTCCTCCTTCATTTCTACAACAACAACAACCATACCATCATCTCCTCCACCTTCTTCTTCCTCTTCTTTTCTACCAAACAACCCATTCTCACCACCAACTTCACCACCCTCTCCACCACCATATACACCACCTTGGCCACCAACGACCATGCCACCTTCATCCCCGCATCGTGCTCTTTCCGATGACCTATAGCTTCGCTCTCCGAAGCTTCGTTTCCAAAACTCCAACTTTTGATTTTGAACTATACTTGCACCACAAGATGCTTGGGTTTGGGCTTGAGCTATCGGATTCCGGCCGTCTCCGGCCAACTCCGGCCACCTCATTTGGATTGGGGCCGAGTTCTTCTTCGTCGGCAATATCTCCGGTAATCGTCCACGATTATTCCGGTGATCATTCCGGCTCCGGTGATTATTCCGGTAATCGTTTACGATTATTCCGGTAATCATTTCGGTGACAATTGCAACGACACCACCACCAAAGAGATCACCTTTTCCCTGTCTCTCTCTTTCTATCTGTTGATTGTTAGACGCGGATTTTACCTCCTGCGTCCAAGCAATTCCTTAACGCGACCTTCGCGTTCTTGCATCGACACAACGCGGATCCCATGCCCGCGTCTGTGTTCTATTCATTTTGTCGTGACGCAGAGTTTATACTCGCGTCCGCGTTCTCTTCACGTCCTGACTTGAACGCAGGTCTCGAACCTCGTGTTGTGGCATCCATGCGACGCGACTCCCGCGTCTGCTATTTTCCCGCGTCTACCTATTTTCCCGCGTCTGCTTATTTCCCCGCGTCTGCCTATTTTCCCGCGTCTGCCTCCCGCATCTGGATTCCAGAACTTGGAATTTCACAGTGTTTTCCAGAATTTTAGGCGAGTGTTCTCGCTCTCGCCTCCATTTGGGTTTTCCCGCTTCGTCGGGTCGACATGTACTTTATTCCATGTTTTCATGTATTGGGCTGAGTCCCTGTATTTGTGTATGGCCGAGTGCCAATATCTGGACATGTATTGCTCTGTGACGAATGCTTGTATTATGTTAGTTTAATTCTTATTCATGTGGTACTAACATTTCAGGTCTTTCCGTTCTTCAGCCTCCGGTCACTCACTGTCTCGAAAGAGAAGTGATTGGGACCGACAGGTTTTTCCATTCTTCAGCCTCCGGTCTCTCACTATCTCGAAAGAGACGTGATTGGGACCGTCAGGTCTCTCTGGACTCTTCAGCCTCCGGTCACTCACTATCTCGAAAGGGATGTGATTGGGACCGTCAGGTCTTTCAGCTCCGCCTGGTTATCATGATCAGCGTTCAGCGCTTTACCACTAGATTCGTCTAGGCGAGTTGCTGCCGGATTTACCGCTCGTACTTCAGCCGAGTCGTCCCGGTAACCTCGCCAGACGCTCCAGTGTTAAATACTGTTTGCTGTTTGTACTTCCAGCTTGCTCAGCTCCGCTTGATCGTGCTCAGCTACTACTCTATCATCATGCCATGTATTTACCTGATATGTTAACACTTGTCATGCCATTACTTCATGCCTGTCATTTACATGCTACTATTTAACACCTGTTTGTAGCACCTGACCCCCGATATGCTACTACTTGGCAAGACCCCTTGTTATGACATGACATGCCATCGGACTAATATCAATCTCTTGACATGAATTGTCACCTGCCAATGTCACCCTCCTGTCATGCTATCACTTGACATCCAGCATGATATACTTGACCTTGTGATTATCATATTTACGGGAATCCTGCCTTGTTATCCTGTATTATATACAGTGACCTGTTATCCTGAATGGAACTAAGTGCCACACGGAACAAAGTGCCACATCACACTCGTGGTGGGGGCCACCTCTTGAATCTGTGGGGGCCACCTCTAGAATCCATCCCCTCAGAGCAAAGTGCCACATGGAACAAAGTGCCACACCACACACATGGTGGGGGCCACCTCTTGAATCTGTGGGGGCCACCTCTTGAATCTGTAGGGCCATCTCCTACCTGTACATGATAAATTATTATAAGGCAACTTACACCTGGTTTGGGGGAAACTGATGGGCCCTGATTAATCATGTTTATGGTGGCCATATCGAGCCGCGCGTGGCCAAATACTTGAGGGATCATCTGGCGGCCACCAGGGATTCCGTGGGGTGTGCTGGCACCCCTACTCCTGATTATTCCTGCCGAGTATGCACATGCCCTAGGCCTATTTCTATGGGATCTGCGATACTCTATTCCTGTTCGGGCGTCCATAAGTCCCGGTACCTAGCGGTACGTTCCGGCTCAGCACCGGATACTCCTGAACCGTTGTCCCGGGCATGTACGGGGCCCATCCGAAACATGATTCATCGAACTTTATCAGTTTCCAAATAACTTGCTATATAAGTTGTAAGCGGAAGTATGTGGAATGGGACACATACTGAAGCCTGGAACTTAGACGGCCCTAATTATAATAAAAGACTATTATATACAATTTGTTGTGTTGTTTTGTAATTCGGGTTGTATGCGCTTGGATTACGGTGATATGAGATAAAGGTATATAGATGAGGGTTTCCTTGTTTGGATTATTCCTTCGATGTACTAGTCTCATGGAGCCGTGACCTAAGCTTGTGCGATCGGTTTTGCTTGTAATCGGCTTTATTCGGTTTTATCGGTTTTTATCGGTTTTATGTTAATTTAGGAGATATCTGGTGTTGTCCTATCTATTCTACTTCTCACCACCTTACCTGCTCTTATCTTGTCATACCATGAGTACTTCCTGCCTGATAGCACTTGTTACATATCTACCTGCTTATACATGCTCCTGCTCACGACACGGTTTTCAATGCATGATTATGATTCGGTTTTATCGATACATTTGTACTTATCTCAGCACGCCATCTGGCATTTGTATCACTACTCGCCTGGGGAGTTTCATCTGACTCTCCTGGATCCTCATGTCCAGGTCATGGAGCTTGGAGCGCGTGGATTCTCCCAGTTGCTGATCAGAGTGGCGCAGCGGTAGCGTGGATCTCCAGCAGACCGTTCAGAGCTCTATCCTTCCAGGCCCCCTTGTTCGGCTCTAGAGTTTTCCTGTTATGACTCTGAGCCTGTTTTTGTACTATTCATACTTGTATATCTCTTTGTAATCTCGCAATTGCGCATATCAGTGATGTAATATTCATGTAATATTGAATCACCTCTGGTGATAACTTTGTAATTGTATTCATGTGTTGGAATGTATAATGCACCACTTGCTTCCGTACTCTGATTCTTGCCTGTACTGATGCTTAGCGTATATACGTGAGGGTATTTCTGACCTGCGTATATACGTCGCAGTAACGTCTCCGTACCCTCAGGATCGGGGCGTTACATTTCTTTTTGTATGTAGGAGAAGTACCAAGAAGCTCACTATCACGGGAAGCGAAAGAGGTGGCCAAGGACATTGCGCGAGGATTCATTTGCCCTCGGAAAAATTCATGTAAAGGCGAGTTTTCCTAATTGAAGTACTAACAAACTCGTTTACAGGGTTGCCGAAAGCCGCTAAAAAAATTGCTTTTTAAATTTTAGTTTCCTTGGCTACTTCACCTTTATGCATGTATAATAAACTCAACAGAAATTCACTTGTTACTTAATTGAAATTTGGATTAGACTTTTACATTTAGGGCACGTGTCTATTTCAATTCATTTCAATTTCTGTTGAAGAGTGCTGGAGAAAAGGTACGTGTGCATTCAATAGAATAGGATCAACATTTTAGAGTGATTTACCGCTTTGATTGTTACCTTGTTGTGAATAAACTATACATTTGCACAATTGATATTAAGGACAAAACCCAAATAAACAAGATAAGGTGGGGATTTCATCACCCTTCCTTAGCCCAAAAATCATCTCTAAGTGCACTCATATTCTCCCAAGCCTTAAACTAAAAATCAATAGACGTTGGCCCTAGGGACATCTCGGACTCACTAAGAGATTAACCGAGGTTGGAAATTGCAAGAACTATACTCCTACAAAATTGGTGTATAAGGAAAGTGGATTGAGAGGCAAAGCCTCGAAAACTCTGTGATTTGGCGTTATTAGGCCCATGGCTCACGCCCGGATACCTGTCCCCGAGCTTTGCCCTTTCCTGGCCGATTAGCTTGTAGTCGAGTTCCTGCAACAACCTTCTCCGGAGAATCGACCAGTTAGGAGTCGTCTAGGTCCAGGTACCTTAGACTAAGGCTTGGTAGTTGTTTTTCTTTCTTTTGTTTGTTTTTCATTCTTTTTGATTGTTTGTTGTTTTTACGTTGTTTGTGGCATACTGCATGCAAGAGTGGGTGAGAGATCCGGCAACTTTCAGATTAATCAGAAACACTTCTCGACCCTTGCATTCAGAACCAGCGATGGCTTCACTTCAGGATAGGTTTTACCTAATCAGAACCTCATTTCCATCCTGTACAAAGCTTCTTGAAGCAAACAACAATAATTTTGAGTTAAAGCCCCAATTCATTTACACTCTTCCCAAATTTCATGGTTTAGAATCAGAGGACGCATACTTCTTTGTTAGGGAATTTGAAGAAGTGTGCCTCATGATGTGTATACCCCAGCTAGGAGATGATACCGTTAGGTTACGTTTCATCCCTTTTCCCCTAAAAGACCTAACTAAGAAATGGTTGTACAGCTTGGTTGCAGATTCAGTTACGACATGGGATGATTTCGTTAAGGCCTTCTTGAAGAAATTCTACCCAATTCACAAAACTGCCCTCATTAGGAAGAACATCATGCAGTTTAGGTAAGAACCGAGAGAACCATTTTGGAGATACTTTGAGCGATTTAAAGATCTCCTATCTCAGTACCCTCATCATGGCATGGAGAAATGGCGTCAGTGTCAGATTCTCTATGATGGTCTAGACTATCAGACAAAGACCCTGTTAGAAACAATGTGTCAGGGAGGGTTCTTGTAGAAGGATGAGAATCATAGTTGGGATTTATTTGAGGATTTAGCTGAGAAAACCCTGCAATGGGCGCCAGCCTCAGAAAAACCTAGGAATTCACAACTATAGCTTCAAGAGGAGGGCTCCTATCTCTAGAATCATCCATAGCTGCCGAGGCTAAGATTGCAACCCTAATGAGAAGGATAGAGGCTCTAGAGACAAAAGAGCCCGCCAATGTCAACCAAATCAACCCACCACCAATTCACAATCCGGGTTGTTCGTACTGTCAGGCACCAAATCATGTCTTTGAAGAGTGTCCTATTTTCTATACCAAGCAAGTGCCACCGGAACACCTGAAAGCGGCTTACTCACGGCCGCCACACAACCCCTACTCACAAACATACAATCCGGGTTGGAGGAATCACCCTAATTTCTCCTGGGCCCCGAACAATCCTCCCAGGCCTAATTTCTCCAATAATTTTTACCATCCTACTCCTCCTCCACCTTTTCCCAGTCAAGCCCCATCTTCCTCCTCCCAAAGCTCACCACTGGAAAAGAAAATCAGTAAATTGGAGGAGAGCATTGAGGCTTTTATGAAGTCCCAAGCTGTTTTCATGCAAAATTAGGGACAAACTTTGAACAAGCATTCACAGGCTATATTGAGATTGGAAATGCAGATGAGCCAATTAGCTAGCTTCCTAAGTGAACGACCAACGGGTACTTTACCTAGTCAGCCGCTAGTTAACCTAAAAACTGTCAATCAAGCATATGAAATTCAGGACCCATCGATCAACTAGTGCAATGCTGTTTACACACTTCGATCTTGAAAGAAGGTAGACAATCAGGTCTACCAATAAAAAAGTCCAGCCCATCCTGATCCCACTCCAGCCTCTACCTCTGCTAGTTCCTTTCAAACTGCTCCTCAAACATCTGACGAGGACAAAGCTGCTAAACAAGTTCATAAGCCTGTAGCACCCTTTCCCAATAGGCTTAGGAACAACAATAAGAATATGCACATGGAGAAAATGCTAGAGATGTTCAACCAGGTTAAATTGAATGTGCCACTTCTTGATGCTATCCAACAAGTCCCAGCTTATGCCAAATTTCTTAAGGATATGTGTACGAAGAAGAGAAAGACCAATGTTCCTAAGAAAGTTATAACGCTCTGATCCCGCAGGCACGGGGATGTTATGGCGACGTACATACGCGAGGTGAAAACACTCTCACGCGTACGTTAAGCCTCAGTACAGGACATAACCTCAATATACACAGGAGTTCCAGCAGGAAATAAGTACAAGAATAACTGTAGAAAGGGGTTAGGGATCATGACAGATATAAAAACAGAGATAAATAAGATAACAGAAAGAAATCACTAAGATACCTATGAATAATCTCGATGAGGAATCTCCTATGTGACGCCAAGGCACTATCTGATGATACGATAACTCGGATCTCCAACCTAGGCACGCAAACCCAGGGTCGTCAGAAAGCGACCTAGTGAGTGGTAAAATGAAGGAGGCAGTAATAGATACAATAGTAATACAAGCACGATAATAATATATAATACATGATGTTGTACTAGTGATACCATATAATAAGTATATCATAAGCAGTAGAAATATATAAGCATGTAAGCAGTAAAAATATATAAGTAGGTCATCGTTTAATACAATCACTACTTAGCCGGTTATCATCAGGTCAGGTCTATGGTCGTATCCAGTTTATATCCTACATAATGTTGTCTAGTGATGACGTAATAAAAATGAACATGCAGGTGGGCATAAGCAATATGAATATGCAGGTGGGCAGATGCAATATAACCACAATACTGTGTTGTGCATATACAGTAATGATGTCTTCACGGAATACAGGAGACAGAATATATGCAACGCAGATTATACATGTACATGAGTAGGATGCCACCACAGAATGTATAGCATGAAACAGGGAAGGTAACAACATATACAGGTAACATGATAACGGCGAAATGATCAGGTACAGGAACATGTACAACTAAACAATAGAATACATGTATCAGGCAAGTCATGTTATTTATACAATAGTAGCAATCAGTACCACCTGGTATTTTAATCAATCTCTTCCAGTGTCCCATACCACTGGTAGTTCATACTGGAGCCCGCACTCCAGTCGAACCCATCCGGACATGGCCTACGGGTACCATTATCCAAACGAGAGAGTAACCAAATAACAAGTGTTCCCGACGTCACTATTGTGTATACTGTTTTATTATGTTAATTGGAAACCAAAAGGTCGAAGAGCTCTTATCGGGTAGATGTATCCCGTGCATACCCGGGATCACGGCCTTAAACAAACCCCTGGCTGCTGAGACCAGGGCCCTCCGCTAAGAGGGGAGCATGAAACAAGTAACAAGAGCTCATGGAGCAATTGGTAGGTAGCACTACCATCTCCTGCAGTGGGAGAACAATATGGATCCAGTACATCACCCGATAAGATCTAATCAACCGTCAAGTCTCCCCCATACCCTAGTTAGCTTTATGATCTGATATGTCAAGTATACAATGTAACGAGAACAAATACAGTACATGATATGGGTAACATGATAACAGGACCTGAGCTCTGTTGATAGCATAGAACAATATAACGGGAAACGGGAACAATATAACGGGAACAATATAACGGGAAACGGGAACAATAGATGTGGGAGTCCACATATCGCATATCAACAGCTCTCAAGTCGAGTAACGAGAATATCCATATCAGTAACCGGAAACAATCATATAACGTGCATACGGTAACATGGAACAATAATACATGTAATATGAACGGGGATCTATATGATAAGAATAAAGAAACCATACATGCATGTGTAGCAGTGATATGCCGAGAATCCATGTAATGATGATAACGGTATAGGACTTGATGGTATGTCGTGAAGTGGTGCACATGAATACGAACGGAAGACGTGTCATAGTATTTGTGCAACATATAAATGCAATAACAGTGTCCCGTGTAGTGTATCAAAGGTTGCCATGCAATCACTATGTCGAGTGTATCGGTGGGTCTATAACGGTGACAGTGTCATAATATCTGTGCAACGGGGATACATGTACAGGTACTATCAGTGCATGCAATGCCGGTGTCCTGCAGTCATATCTAGTGACAGTGTAGTGTTATCGAATACTGTGGATCAGTATACATGTGACGATAGTTATCTAACTGTGATCCAATACATGACATAATAGTGTCCAAGCAGATGGTGACATAGTGGCCCGAGTGGCAGTGCCTGTGCAGGTCTGATGACTTTGTCCGAGTTGTTTATGTCAGTAGTTATAGTTCCTATTATTACCTCATATTACATCAGGAAATACCTAACAATCTTCTAAGTTAATCCTCTTACAATGACTGTCCAATCCTTACCAGTTAATACTTAATCGTTACTGTATTTTATCCCTAATCAATATCGGTCACATAAAGCAATCAATGCATATCACTAAACATGGTAAAATATAGTTTATAAAATAAAAACACTCACAAACTAGCCATGAGGAGGTAGCTCTCTTTCCCACGATCGCAACGGATCCAGAATCGTCCAAATCGGAGTCCGGATGCTCCCGATATCGCCCGAATACTAAATTATAACAAAAATGGTTAAATATGTAATAACAATATTTACATGCAAATAATAAATAGGAGCAGGGGGTTTTCTATAAATTTACCTTTATTGGGTTTTTGGATGCGGGTTGGGCTCTTAACGGGTCGGGTCCAAATCCACAACCCATACACAATACTTAAGTTAAATGGGTAACGGGTTATCGGGTCGGGTTTAAAATTAACCCTTTAGGATATTGGGTTCGGGTTAGACCCGAACCCAAACAAACCAATAGGCAGCGGCAGCAGCAGCCTGCTGCTGCCGCGCCCCTATGTGGGCCGGCCGGCCAGCTACGCTGGCCGGCGCGATCATGACCCGCCGGCGGCGGCCCCGGCCGCCGGCGACGATCAGAGAGAGAGAGGGTTAACAGGGAGAGAGAAGGAGAGAGAACAGAGAGAGGGAGAGAAAGAAACAAGGAAAAGAAAAGGAAAGAAAAGAAGAAGAAGAAGAAGAGGAAGAAGGAGAGGGCGTGGCGCCGCTGCCGGGCTGGGGCGCGGCCGGCGGCGCCTGGCCGGAGGCGCTGACCGCGGGCGTGGGTCAGGCCCGCCCTCGGCCATGGAACAGCGAGAGGGGGGAGAGAGGATCTAGAGAGAGAGTGTGAAAGAGAGAGATAGAGAGAGGGGTGAGAATTGAGAGAGAGAGGGTTTTGAGAGAGTTTTTGTTTTAGAGAGAGGAGGGGAGAGGTTTTTAAATGAGAGGAGAGAGAAGAGGCGGTGGAAGAGGCTGTGGAGGAAGCTTTGAGAAGAAGGGAGAAGAAAAGAAAGGAAAAAGAAAGATTAAAAAAAATAAGATTTTAGTATTATTATATTGGCCCAAAATTCGACTAGCTCCGAACGGTGCCCAAAAATTACAGAAAATAGAGAATATTATCTTGAGACGTAATATGAAAATAGTTTGAAGAAATTCAATCTGATTTGCAAATTAAAAATCCCGGAGTGTCTCGCCGATACCGGGCGATACCGGTTTGGCCGGATGTTCGATAAATTCAGAAAAATCCCCAAAAATACCCTAACACAGAGAATATGATTCTAAGACACATGGTGAAAATCAATTCTCAAAATATAACACCGTTTGCGAAATAAAAATCGTAGAGCCGATTATCGGTATCGATGGACACCGACTACGGAGATTTTCCAAAAAAAATCCAGAAAATTTCCAGAAAAATCCTAAAAATCTCAAATATTAGAAAATGATTTTTGAAACTGAAATCAGCTCAATCGGACTACTACGGAGGTCAAATCAATTTTGTACGTCGTATCGCGTACTGATACGGTGATACGTACACCAGGGATCAGGGGGTTACAAAAGTGTTCTTAGCAACTAATATAAGCGAAATTCTGTCAAGTCTCATTCCTGTAAAATAAAAGGATCCCGGATGTCCCACCATTTCCTGCACCATAGGACAGACCGAAATTAGTAGAGCACTTCTTGACCTGGGAGCAAGTATCAACTTGCTACCTCTCTCAGTATATCAGCAATTTGTGTTAGGAGAGCTAAGCCCAACTCGAGAACTTTACCACTCTGAAGTCCTCACATCTTCATGATAATTTCCACTCTGCGACCCTCCTGATCTGAAGACTCCAGCTTCGAACCTGATGCTCCAAAAATATATCATCCTTAATCTTCGCTGATACTTATGCAACTCCATCCTCCCCCACCTTCATAACGTTAAACGGCCCTATCAGCATAGGCAGTTACGATCAGTTGCAGATTCCCTGGTATGCAATTCGAACCGACTAGCACCAGTGATCACGACCGTTACAACAAATACATTACGTGCAGATCGTGCAGTTATAGCAGTCTATCAATTCTGCCTCTACGCCAGCATCCGTATCAGGTACATACTATCCTCTTGTTGGAACTTGATTTTGATGATACATTTGTGAAACCATTTCATTGGAGCTCTATTTCACAAGCTTATACAAGAGTTTTACATGCTCAAGACTTCCCAACGAGAGTGGCTATGGATGTGTATTGTAATGTTTAATAATATATTAAAAGCCTTGAAACAAACAAATCATAGGCCTATTAGTCGACTTATAATCACGTATAGTCGACTAATACAACCTATGTCGACTTATTCCTATAGTCGACTTAGTGTTGAATCAGATGCATACCAACTTTCTGTTTCTGATCTATATGCATTATTAGTCGACTTAATAGTCTTTATAGTCGACTAATATATGACCTAGTCGACTAGTTTCAGTTTTCAAAAACTTGTCTTTTGTTTCAGTCATGACCTAGTCGACTTGGCCCCTTTATTAGTCGACTAATCCAGTCTAAATTGTCTATCCTAGTCGACTAACCCCCAACCCCTAGTCGATTAATGGCAGTTTCTGACTGTTGGACAGTTTTTATTTTTTGATGTTTTATCCAATGTTTCAATATTCAAATTTGTCCTGATAACTACCCTAACTGACCGTAGATTTCAGTTATAAATAGGGATGTTGTCCTAGGCTAAAAACACTAATTAATATCAATAGTTTTCTGCCCAAAAACTCTGCTAAAATAATCTGTTTTTCAGAAAACTGTCGTCACTTTTATTTCTTCACTCAAATTCCTACTCCATAGTGAAGATTTCTGAGAGTCCACCTATAAGAGCCCTTGTTCACGATCACATACAGATTCAATTCTTATAAGATTGTTTGTAATCAATCAAAGAGGAGCATTGTACAAGAGCGTCTTCTGGTTGAAGAGAGGTTGTACAAGGTGTTGTCGTCTTCTTGGTTTGTAAGAAGAGTTGTATACATTTGGCAAAGGGGATTTGTCAAGTGGTATACAAGGTGTTGATTTTAGGTGTACAAAGTCAAAGGTTAAAGGAAAATCTCAAGCGGGTGACTTGGGGACTGGATGTAGATCAAGAGGACCGAACCAGGATAAATCTCTTGTGTTTGTGTTTGCTTTCTTTTCTGAGATTTATTTTCTTACTTGCAAGTTCTTTATATTTAACGCTAATATCTTTGTTTGAGTGTTGACATTTATTTTAGATCCAACAATTGGCATCATCTCGGGACCTACACCTCTTTCTCCAAGGAGAAGAGAGGTCGCATCACTAATCCTCAGAGCGCACATCACCCACTACACTAAAAGTTTTCCAGTTTCAGTCCACCACCACACTAGTAGTTTTCATGTGCTAGTCCATCCCAAAAACACACCGACAGTTCTCCTGTGCCAACCCCCTTTTTCATTCGACCTACTAATTCTAACACTCGAGGGCCTTAGGTTGTCACCGCACTGGTGCTCCTAATTCAAAAAGTGCCATTTCTTTGTGTGCTTTGGTAGGTCAAATCGAGGAGCGTCCAATCACTTGTGGTGGAGATTTATCCACCTCAAACCAGTGAGATTTTTCCCTCCACACATGCCAATAACGCATCATTCATGTATCTAAGATTGGAATGATATTATATTTGAAGAAATCTCTCAAACAAAATCATAATAGATATCTATGCATTTGATATAAACTCTTTTAAATTCTAAAACTCTATTAGAAAGTAAAGATAAGTGACAGAAAACCTCCATGTAATATCATGTTTTCATTGAAAGATCCCCATATACTATTTAAATGAGATAAGAACTCCCTCTATGGACAACCAAATCCAGCAAAATTCAATAATGTACTATTATAATATTTTACAAGAGAACTTTTTACAATATTTTACCAATATTAACGTGTTCCTCACTAAATTCAATAGAATAGAAAAATTATTATTAAAGCTTAGACTAGAACAAATTATTTTCTTCCAAATTTGATAGTACAAAAATAATTTCTACGGATTATAACAGTATGGAAAGAATTTATATGAAATCATAATAGTGCAGAAGGTTTTTTTGTCATTTAATAAATAAATAAAAAATAAAACAAAAGGAGAGGACAAAATCATATTTGACCTTTAGTGATGCTTTGGATCATTTTTTTGAAACATTTTTTGCTCACCGCGTTTTTCGTCACCGCAGTCACCGCGGTCACCGCGCCCATCTGGGTTGTTGATTTTGGTGGGCCTCAGGCCGGTGGGATCCTATGGCCCCACCCGGCTGAATAACTCAGAAGGCGCGGTGACCGCGGTGAAAGAGAAACGCGGTGAGCTAAATGGAACTACATTTTGTTTCCTAGAATCAAAATATATAGGAATATGAGCCGTCTTGTTTGCTTCATGCATCCTTCACACATATTTGAAGTATGTTTGGTTTATATTTGCCGAAAACTCAAAAAAAAAAAAGGTGCATAATAATCAAAACCGACCTAGGGGAGGTTTTCTCCCGCAACTCCTTCACAATTTTTATCTATCTCCCCTTTCTCTCACTCTGGGCCTCTCCTCCCTCTTCCCCCTCCCCTCTCTGGCTTTCCGCCTCTCCCTGCTCCCTTCTCTCTGCTTCGCCTCCCCTCTTACCCCCTCTCTCTCTTTCTCTCTCATCGCCCTCCACCCTCCTCTCTCTCTCTTTTTCACCGCCCTCGCCCCCTCTCACCGCCGCCGCCGCCTCCGGCGGTCGGTTTTTCACCGCTCGACGATAGTATACTAGTTTTATTTTAAAAGTTTGGATCCCTTCGTCTAGGAATGTAAACAATTACGAATGATCCACTTTGAATTCGATTTTGAATTCATATTTTAACAAATATAGATATTTGTATTCACTTTTTTAAAGGGTTTATAGGAAACTAGTCCCTAACAAATTTTGTATTCGAATATTAGTTCCAAACAAAATATTATTCTAAAATTAGTCCCCAACAATATAGGACCGACTCTTTAAGGAATGCGGTTATTTAATGTAACGCCCCGATCCCGCAGGTACGGGGACGTTACAGAGTGGTATTAGAGCCTAGGTTCACACCTGGTGTGGGTAACCACCTGGGTCACTACTCGGGCGCATACCAACAGTACAAGCAGATTCAGATTCAAATTTATCTGTATCTGAATTTGGGGATTCCAGCAACGAGTACAAGAATACCATGACCTTGACAATTCATTCCTTGACTCGTTTGTATTCCTTCCTTCCTTCTAGTTGTCAACCAGAACATCCGATTTCCTTCTCTCTTTCCTTGCATCGTCTTGTTTCCCATCCGTTAGGATTAGTTCACTACCATACTTCTTCATCCCGAGTTCCTTAGAGATGTCAGAGTGCGCAGCGAAAGTGTCGTGAACCTGTAACATTGAGGCTTTGGGGTTAGAAATATTATTCTCCCACCTGATTTGAAATTTCGAGGACGAAATTTTTGTAAGGTGGGGAGAAATGTAACCCCCTGCTCCCTGATGTACGTATCACAGTATCAGTACGCGATACGACGTACAAAATTGATTTGACCTCCGTGATAGTCCGAATGAGCTGATTTCAGTTTTAAAAATCATTTTCTAATATTTTAGATTTTTCAGGATTTTCTGAAATTTTTCTGGATTATTTTGGAAAATCTCCGTAGTCGGTGTCGACCGATACCAATAATCGGTTCTACGATTTTCTTTCACAAACGGTGTAGAATTTTGAGAATCCACTTTCACCATGCATCTTAGAATCGTGTTATCTACGTTTGGGTATTTTTGGAGATTTTTCTGAATTTATCGAAAATCCGGCCAAACCGGTGTCGCCCGGTACCGGCGACAGTTTCTGGGATTTTTAATTTGCAAACCAGATAGAATTTCTGCAAACCATTTTCATATTATATCTCAGGATAATATTTTCTATTTTCTGTAATTTTTGGACACTGTTCGGAGCTGGTCAAATATTGTGTCACTTTTATAATAATAAAATATTAATTTTTTTAAATTTTTCTTTTTCTTTTCTTTTCTTCTTCCTTCTTCACGAATCTTCCCCTCCACCGCCTTAACCCAACCTCCCTTCCTCTCTCTCCCTTAAAATCCCCACACTCTCTCTCCCTCTTACTAAAAATCTCTCTCTTTCTCCTAATTCTCTCTCTCTCTCTATCTTTCTCTCTCTTCTCTCTCTCCCACACTCTCTTTCTTCCCCCTGTTGGCCGCCGGCCTTGCTGCCGACGCGCCCAGGTGGCCGGCGCGCCACTGGGCTCCGCCCCCGCCTCCGGCCACACGGCCGGTGGCCGGCCGCCACCGCGCCCCCAATCGGCCGCGCCACCCTCCTCTCCTCCTTCCTCTTCTTCTTCTTCTTCTTCTTCTTCTTCTTTTCTTTTATTTCCTCTGTTTCTTTTCTCTCTCTCTCTCTCTCTTTCTCTTTCTTTTCCTCTCTCCCTCACCCTCTCTCTCCGGCACTGGACCGCCGCCACCGGCCGGGGCCGCTGCCGGCAGGCCGGCCGGCCGCGCAGGAGCAGCAGCAGCAAGCTGCTGCTGCTGCTGTTGTGGTTCCTTTGGGTTTGGGTAAAACCCAAACCCAATAACCCTATTGGGTTCATGGTTAAACCCAATTAACCCCCAATTCAACCCATTAACCCGTTAACCCGTTACCCATTTAACTTAAATTAAGTGCGTATGGGTTGTGAATCTGGACCCGACCCGTTAAGAGCCAAACCCGCATCCGAACCCAATAAAGGTATATTTGCAGAAAACCCCCTGGACATTCAGTATTTGCATTGATTATTTTTATTTACATATTTAACCCTTTTTGTTCTGATTTAGTCTTCGGGCGATATCGGGAGCATCTGGACTCCGATGTGAACGATTCTGGATCCGTTGCGATCGTGGGAAAGAGAGCTATCTTCCCGTGGCTAGTTTGTGAGTGTTTTTATTTTATAAATTATATTTTATCATGTTTAGTGATATGACTTGATTGCTTTCTGTATCAGATCTTGATATTGGATAAAATATGGTAACAAGTAATTATTAACTGGAAATGATTGGACAGGCATTGTAATAAGACTAACCTAGAAGATTTTTAGGTATTTCCTGATTTCATATGTGGTAATAATAATAATAAATACTGACATAGACAACTCGGACACAGTCATTCTACCGCACAGCAGCTGCCACTCGGGCCACTATGTCGTCATATGCTTGTACACTCTTATGACATGTAGTGTATCACAGTCACGTGATATGCATACTGAGCCATAGATATACGATGACACTACACTGTTACTAGACATTTATGCTAGACACCGTTACGGTAAGTCACAGGACATGGTATTACACGATACACGGACCACTGGTATTACATGGATTAGTGCTCTGCAGACTTATGGCTACACATCTATGTTCCACGAGTACACGGATAACATTCCATATTATTGTTATTATCAAGATACCAATGTGTTATACGGATTATTGCTACACATTTATGTTTTATGGGTACACGGATATACCAATGCACGGACTACCGCATGTCATAATATTATCATCGTCACATGGATTCTCGGCATAGCACTGTTACACATGCATGCATGATTTCTTTATTCTTGTCATATGGTTCCCCGTTCATATTACATGTATTATTGTGTCATGTTACTGTATTCATGTTATATGATTGTTTCCTGTTACTGATATGGATATTCCCGAGACTGGACATGAGAGCTATTGATATGCGATATGTGGAATCCCACATCTATTGTTCCCGTTATATTGTTCCCGTGATATTGTTCCCGTTTCCCGTCATATTGTTCCCGCTATATTGTTCTATGCTATCAACAGAGCTCAGGTCCAGTTATCATGTTACCCGTATCATGTACTGTATTTGTTCTTGTTACATTGTATACTTGACATATCAGATCATAAAGCTAACTGGGGTATGGGGGAGACTTGACGGTTGATTAGATCTTATCGGGTGATGTACTGGATCCATATTGTTCTCCCACTGCAGGGGACGGTAGTGCTACCTACCAATTGCTCCATGAGCTCTCGTTACTTGTTTCATGCTCCCCTCTTAGCATAGGGCCTGGTCTCAACAGCCAGGGGTTTGTTTAAGGCCGTGATCCCGGGTATGCACGGGATACATCTACCCGATAAGAGCTCCTCGACCACGGGTTTCCAATTAACATAATAAAACAGTATACACAATAGTGACGTCGGGAACACTTGTTATTTGGTCACTCTCTCGTTTGGATAATGGTATCCGTAGGCCATGTCCGGATGGGTTCGACTGGAGTGCGGGCTCCAGTATGAACTACCAGTGGTATGGGACACTGGAAGAGATTGATTAAAATACCAGGTGGTACTGATTGCTACTATTGTATAAATTACATGACTTTGACATGATTTGCCTGATACATGTTTAGTTGTACTTGATTATTGTTCCTGATCATTTATCCGCTATCGTGTTACATGTATACTCTGTTATTTTACCTGGTACATGTTACCCTTTCTGTGATGGTAGACTACGCATGTTCTGCAGTGCATATATTCTATGTTCTGTATACCTTGCAGACATCTTTACTGTATATGCACAACACCTTATTGTGGTTATATTGCATATGCCCATCTGCATGTCCACTTCTATCACGTCACCACTAGCATGTTCATTTCTATACGTCACCACTATACAACATTATTTATGATATAAACTGGATACGACCATAGACCAGACCTGACCTGATGATAACCGGCTAGGTAGTGATGGTATTAAAAGATAACATGCTTGTATCTTTCATGTTTAGATACTTCTGCTGCTACTTATATGCTTATTATATGCTTAGGATATGGTATCACTATTACAACAGCATGTCTTATCTATTATTATTGTGCTTGTATTATTATAGTACATATTATTGCCTCCTTCATTTTACCACTCACTAGGTCGCTTTCTGACAACCCTGGGTTTGCATGCCCAGGTTGGAGATCTGAGTTACCATATCATCAGATAGTGCCTTGGATCACATATGAGACTCTTCATCGAGATCATTCATAGGTACTGTTGTGTTTTATTTCTGTTATCATATTCCTCCCAGTTTTCCTATCTGTTATGATCACTCACCTCTTTCTGTAGGTATTCTTATACTTATTTCATGCTGGAACTCATGTATATATGGCGGTTATTTATTGTACTGAGGCTTAGCGTACGTACGTGAGGGTTTTCCGCTCTGCGTATGTACGTCGCCATAACGTCCCCGTACCTGCGGGATCGGGGCGTTACATTTAAACCCAAAGAAGAGATAAATAGCCCAAAAAAATAAGTTAAGATTTTCTTGGACAATTTTACCCTCAAATAAAAAGTCCGAAATATAGAATTAACTTTTCAAATATTACAACTTTATCATGATAATTAGTAAGTATACCCATGTAATTAGTAAGTACATCCAACTCCTATAACCTTAAATCTTCTTCAACATCAAAACGCTCTCTATTACTCAACTCACAAATCTTAGAAATTTAAGACTCCTCCCCCTTAAAAAAGTCACGTACTTTAGTTTTCAAACAGCTGGGTACAAGTAAATGACAACTTGGAGTATTAGAATGGTGAAAAGGTGAGTTTTTACTATTTAAATTTATTGAATTTTTTTCGTATGGGTTCATCATTTGTAACCTCGCCCGCATCCTATCAGTACTCAAGACTTTGTTTTGTGTTTCATTATCCTCTGCAAAGGAAAATCAATAGGGGCAAAAAAGGTAAACATCACAAACTGCATGCCCCCGAAGATTATTTTGGGTCAATAATTGAGCATGATTGATTAGCAAAAGGTTCAGTTGTTCATGGATGGGTGATCTACACAACAGGGAGGGGGCAAGAGGAATCTTAACTGGCTAGAGAAGCTGAGAGGAAATCACTGGTGCTGCTGAAAAGTCACAGTTGCTAAGCTTCCTAAATTCAACTTTTTTCTGTTAATTGATTGACGAATGGTCATATGGAATCATTTACTTAAGAAAAAACTAGCAAAAATATCTGAAAGAATAATTTAAGAAACAACTGGCGAAATTATCTGAAATAATAATTTGCAAATATTGCATGAGTCGGCAATGCATATTCTTGTATCATGTTTAAGCAAACTCCTGCGAAGTTACATGTGAAATTTTAAAGATGGAGAATAATGCACTGCAAGATATGGCAACAGGAAAATTTAGACTTAATTTCAAATTAATTTTCATTAACGAGGCTAACATAGATATTTGCTTTAAATTTGTTGGCCAGCTTTAACCACAATATACGTAGGCGTGCATGTTCACATGAAAAGATCTATTCGTCAGGATATTGCTAGACTGCAAATGATATGCGCATATACATAGGTGTGCATGTGCATGTTCAAATGACATGCTACCAGTTTCATAAACCAAGAATTAAAAGAGAATTTTTGACTCAAGAAATGCACCTTTTTAGATTTTTCAATTTTGAGTTCTACTTATTGATCTTTGTTCTCACAGGAATCACAATCCTCGATCCTGTTAAATCAACTGTCAGCCGTGCAACCAATGTCGTGTACTCTGTGAAACCTGACGCCAATTTTGTTTAGGACGGCAACTTCTCCTATGCCATTTTTGACCAATGGAAACGGCACCAATCTGACGATCACAGAACCCAAGCCGACACTACTACAAATGTGGAAAAAAACGATGGTACTTATAACGTCATTTTAATACGACGCTATATGAGGTGGTGGTATTTTTTTAATTAGTTGACATCTGTGTCATGTGTGAATCCCACTTTTCGTGTCGGAATGTTTTACAACCGACGCCAAATGTCCACTCCAAGTCAACCATTATGTTAACTTTTCGCACCGGTTCTTTTATAGAACAAACATGAAAAATTATTGACCTTTCACGTCGGCTCTTTTATAGAACCGACACATATAGTTGTGATCAGGTCTAAAAACCCCGTCATTCTCAAATTCCCCCCAAAAAATCAAATATGCATGCCCACTGCCTCCCTCCATCTCAAATTCCCCATGAGATCTAAAAGGGATGGTCGAATTAGGAACTAAAACCTAAACGGTGGTGATCATTTCACTGTGGATTCTCTCTTGATGTGCTGAGAGGTTAACGGCAAGCTCCAGTGACTCCAAGGCCTGATCAACGGTAGGCAACGGGAGCTCTGCTTAGAGCAGAGCAATAGCAAGCTCCATCCACGATGGCCCATTCTCATCCATAGTGATCAGTGATCGTCTCAAATCAACTCGACTTTGGTTTCAAGTGAGGTTTTTTTGCTCTATTGTTAATATTATCTTCTTCTTTTTTTCAAATTTGAAATTTGTTAGGATCCTGAGGCCTTTTGTTCTGTAAATAAGTTCTTATTAAATTGATTGATTTAGTTCATCTTCATTCTCACCACAAACTAGAGCTCTGTTGGCGAAAGAGTCCAAGGAGACCCGAGGCGACTTGGAGTTCATCCTCATCATGGGCGACTCGCGAGCTCTGCAGAAGCGAGGAGTTCATCCTTATCACGGGCGATGTGGAGTTCAACCCCATCCTCGCCACGACGTGGAGTTTATCCTCATCATGGGCGACGTTCGAGGAGACCCGTGAGCTCTGTCAGCGCGAGGGTGTGGTCAAGATCCCAACTTCAGCTTCACTGCAGGTACGATGTCGAGGCCAAACATAGCCTTCTCCCTTGAGGACTGCACCGAAGCACTGCAGGGACGATGATTTTTTTAAAAAAACCAGCTGTCAGGGGTCTTTCCTTACCCTAGTTGATGGCTGACAAGGGCGTCTTGATGGAGTCGTATGTCATGTACATTGATGCTCTTGTTGTTGCAAGGCTGTCAGGCTCCGAGGGCCAATGTGTCACTGATGTGTTGTTTAGGGACTATGGCTTCACTGGCAAACTACCATGCACCTGGTTTAGGACTGTGGATTAACTCCCTGTGAATGTTGGGGACTAACATTACAACCCATTGTTCCCCTTCGGGTTCAGACTGACAACAAAGCCGATGTTGAGGAACTAGAGGCTGCGTCCTGAAGAGTGATTCAGGTCTCGAGTTGCTGTACATAGTCATACTTTTTTTTTTCTTTTTTGTTTTTCTCATGTTATGATCAGAGAGTTCGATCACCTTTTGTTTAATCTCTTCAAGTTAATTTAAGAATGGTTTGCCCTTTATTATCATCATTTATTGGTTCTTCTTGAGAGAATGTGTAATACCCCGTTCCCGAAATACGTATTTAGATACATATTCAAATTTTTTTGATCGTATTTTTTAATTTACTTTCCGTATTTTTTATTTTATGATTATTTATGCGATTGTTTTGTATTGGATCCGGATTCGTGAACTCAGAGTCAGCCCTAATCTGAACCGAGGACCCGATCCTAGTGTATTACTCATTTTGGTCTTTTAGATAGTCAGATTTGACCGATTTCAGTTTCAAATATCGTTTTTCAATATTTTAGATTTTTCTTGATTTTTTGAAATTTTTTCGAATTATTCTGAAAATCTTCAAAATCAGTGTCGACCAGTATCGCTGGTCAATTTCAAAATTTTTAATTTACAAATGAAGTTGAATTTCTAAAATTTACTTTCACATTATTTCTTATAATCACATCTTCTACTTTAGTGTATTTTTGGAGATTTTTCTTAATATATCAAAACTCAACCGGATTTGGTGTCGCCGGTATCGCCGGTTGATTCCATAATTTTTAATTTGAAAATAGAATCGAATTTTTAAAAATTGATTTCATATTGTTCCTCAGGAAGATGTTTATATCTCGGGGTATTTTTGAAAATTTTTCTGAATTAGTAGATATTTTCTGAAAATTAAATAATATATTTATTATCGGATTATTTCCTTTCTTTCCTTTTCTTTTGCTTTCTTGGTTTTCCTCCAACCTGGCGCCCACATGGGCACCTCCCATCTGCATCCCATCAGAACTCCTCCCCCTCACATCACTCTCTCTTTCATTTCTCCCTCTCTTTTTTTCTCTCTCCTCATTTTCTCTCTCTCCCTCTCTCTTTCTTCTCTCCTTCTCCCTCTCCCCTCTCTTCCTGGAGACCGTCTCCCTCTCCCCTCTCTTCCTGGAGACCGCCGCCCAGAGCGTCGTCGCGCAGAACGACGTCGCCCTGTTGAAGCCTACCAAGTTGAAAGATTTTGATGATGAACAAGCATTTTTACTACATTATGATTACTCAACTTGATATTGAAGATTTTGGGTATTTTTGTGTATTTTTGTGTATTTTTAGAAAAATTGTGAAAAGCCTTGAACACATACACAAATACCTAATATAGTCAACTTACCATCCTAGTATAGTCGACTACCATAGCCTATAGTCGACTTTAGAAAACACCAGTCAACTAAGTTCTTCAAAACAAATGTCCTAACTTTCTGTTTGTTCTCTGACATCAAAAAATTAGTCGACTTATCAAGACCTATTAGTCGACTAATTAAATACCTAGTCGACTTAACAGTGACCCAGTCGACTAATTTGCATCTAACAGAAACATGGATTTTTTGATCTCTAATAGTTAGTCGACTATAATTCTCAAATAGTCGACTATTATATGGATTAGTCGACTAGTCACGAAAACCAAGTCGACTAACCCTGTGAAAAACTATTTTCTGTTATTTGTTTTTAACTTTCGAAACCCGACCCATTTCATTATTTTTGGATCCGATCTCACTCTCTTTTTAATCCTAACCGTTGCTTTGGTATTTACTTTACTATTCTACCCTTTACCCTCATCAAAAACCCTAGAGTTCACCAAATTTCTCTCCCCAGCCGAAGGAACCAGTCGACTACAGGACATCCAGAAGCTGTGAACCCAACCTCTTTCCTCCTTTGATTTCTTAGTAAATCCCTTCCAATCTCTGCAATTTCCTTCCATTTCTTGTGTTATCTTCCTTTAATTTCAGTTCTAAGCACGTCTAGATCAAAGAAAACCAAGTTCACACCATCTTCTTCCTCCTCTCAAGTTGATTTTAGGGCTTTTTTGAAAAATCCTGCCCTAGAAGAGGATTTCCTTAGAATTTCATCCTTAGAAATTCTACCCGGTAGATTTGTTAAATATGAGGACTTCTATGATTATGATATTGTCTCATATTTACAAAATTGTGGTCTTGTTCATATGTTTTCTACGGATTCTAGGCAAGGCTATTATCCGTTCTTGATTCACTTGTTTTATACTAATTTAACCTTTGAAGATAATGAGGATGATGTCCATATATATTCATTGGTTAAAGGTATTAACATCAAATTATCACCTAAATCCATCGGCCGTATCCTTTTAATTCCTTATCACGGCCTCTCTATTAATGATATTAATATGGATGATGCGGAGGTCTTATCTAGTATTTTTCTTCCAGGACAAGGATTACCTATGACGAATAACAAATTGAAACCAATTCCCCGTCTTATAGGTCGTATCCTTACCTATAATATTTGCCCTAAAACTGGGAGCTATAACTACTATTCCTGTGAGTTAGCCACTTGTGTCTATACCATTATGGCTCGACTCGATGTCAATTGGGCAAAAATTATCTTTGATACTATAGTTAAGCCTCATATCTCCTTCCTTCCTTATGGAGCATTTTTGTCACACGTGTTTCGAAAATTTCACATTGATCTTCCTTCCAAAACTAGTGTTATCAAGGTCTTCGAACCTTTTGATTGTGCCGTTCTTCACCGTATGAAACTTACCGATATTCCTCATCCTCCTCCACAACCACCCTCTCCTCCTCCACAAAGTTCCACTCAACCTCCTTCTTCCTCTACACAACCTCCTTTCACTGAACCACCTTCATCCCAACCACCTCCTTCTTATACTGATGCCTTCTACAATTTTCTGTCAGTTGAGATAGAATCTCTTCATGCCAAACAACAAGTCATTCAGGACTCTCAAACTACATTGCTCCAAAATCAATCTTTGTTGATGACTCAGTTTGAGCATATGCAACTCAAGATGGACTCGTTTGCATCCACTCAAACGGAGATTCTGAATATCCTCAAGACTCATTTTCCACCACCTCCTCCTCCCGGATCCAACATTTGATGATTATGGCGTTGGACTCGCTCCGTTTTGACCTTTGCATCTTTGTGTATTTTTCTGTTTTAAGACTCTTTTAATGTGTACTTCAGTATGTAAACACTGTCTGTTCATGTATGTTTTCTGCTTTTTGTTAATGACAAAGGGGGAGAACAGTTATGTTTCTGTGTTACATAGTGTTACATATCTCTGTGTTACATATCTGCAAATTCTGTGTAAGAGATTTCTGTGTTATGGCAAGAGAATAACATATGTATGTTATGGCAAATATAAAACTTAACAATGCAGGGGAAACTTAACACTTTCTGCAGGGGCAAACAAGAATACTTGATTATATATATATATATATATATATATATATATATATATATATATATATATATATATATATATATATATATATATCATTTGTTATAACCTATTTACTGCAGGGGGAGTTTTGCTGCAGGGGGAGTTATCATAAACACAAGTTGTCATCATCAAAAAGGGGAGAATGTTGAAGCCTACCAAGTTGAAAGATTTTGATGATGGATAAGCATTTTTACTACATTATGATTACTCAACTTGATATTGAAGATTTTGGGTATTTTTGTGTATTTTTGTGTATTTTTAGAAAAATTGTGAAAAGCCTTGAACACATACACAAATACCTAATATAGTCGACTTACCATCCTAGTATAGTCGACTACCATAGCCTATAGTCGACTTTAGAAAACACCAGTCGATTAAGTTCTTCAAAACAAATGTCCCAACTTTCTGTTTGTTCTCTGACATCAAAATTAGTCGACTTTACCTCCAACTATAGTCGACTAACATATACCCTAGTCGACTATAACATATCCCAAGTCGACTAATCCCCTCTACAAAAATTTCCCCTCTGTTTCTTGTCTGGCATCAAACTTAGTCGACTTCCCAAAATATATAGTCGACTAACCTCTTATATAGTCGACTAATTATGCCTATATAGTCGACTACAATCAGTTTTTCAGAAACTAAGTATCTGTATCAGCCAATATATAGTCGACTTACCCCATATATTAGTCGACTACTCTTTGGAAATTTTGTTCTTATAGTCGACTAATGTCCTATCCTAGTCGACTAATAGCAGTTGATAACTGCTGTGCAGTTGATGAATTCTGGTGTGTTAACCAACGTTTCAAAATTCAAATTTGGCCTGATAACTACCCTAACTTACTATGGATTTCACCTATAAATAGGGGTATTGTCCTAGGGTCAAATCACCAATTCAAATCTAAAGTTTTCAGCCTAAAACTCTCTCCAAAAATTCTGTTTTCTGAAAACCTGTTCCACTTTCAGTTTCTTCACCAAATTCCAAACTCTATTGTGAAGATTTCTGAAATTCCTCCCATAAGAAACCTTGTCCACAAGCACATTCAGATTCAAGACTTATAGGATCAGTTGTAATCATTCAAAGAGGAGCATTGTACAAGGGCGTCTTCTTGGTGAAGAAGAAAGTTGTACAAGGTGTTTGTTCTCTTGGTTGTAAAGAGGAGTTGTGCACATTTGGCAAAGGGCTTTTTGTCAAGTGGTGTACAAGGTATTGGTTGTAGGTGTACACAAATCAGGAAAGGAAAATCTCAAGCGGTTTGCTTGGGGACTGGTGTAGGTCACAAGGACCGAACCAGGATAACTCTCTTGTCTTTGCGTTTGCATTTTCTGAGTTTATCTTGTGAATTTTTTTATTTCCTACAAGTAGTTTCATTTAAATTTTTATAAACACTATTCACCCCCCCTCTAGTTTTTGTGTTGCTTTGTATATAGATCCTACACGCCCACCGCCGCGCTGCCCGCTGCTGCGCCTCCGATGCCGGCGACCCGCAAGCTCTGATCTCCCTCTCTCTTCTCTTTCTCTTTTTCTCTCTCCTCCTTCCTCTCTCTTTCCCTTCTCTTTCTTCCTCCCTCTCCCTAATCTGACCGCCGCTGCCGATTACCCCTATCTCTGGCGAAGGCCACCACCGACTGTTCCCCCTCTCTTCGCCTTCTTCTTCTTCTTTTTTTCTTCCTTCTCTTTCCTTTCGCTCTTCTCTCCTCTGGATCTTGGCCGCGGCGGCCAACGCTATCGTCGGTCGCCTGGCCAGCTGCCGCGCCGACCAGCCTTCGCTCTCTCTTGGATCTCTTTTCCCCCTTTGATCTCTCTTCTTTCTCTCTTTCTTTCCCTCCTCTCTCTTTTAGTTTCTATCTCTCTCTTCTCTCTCTCCTCCTCACCCTCTCTCTATTGAGGGTCGTGGCCGGCCACCTCTCTCCTCTCCCTCTTTCTCTCTCTTAAACACTCTTTTTCTCCTGTCTCTCTCTCTCTCTCGATCTCCCTCTCTATTTTCTCTCTAGAATACTCTATCTCTCCTGGTGATGAAATGGGTGTTGCCCGCGCATGTGCACGTGTTTCAGCATTCTAAGATTTACCGCATTTTTTGAAGATTTAGCTAGTGTTCTCGCCTCTTTTTACTGGCTACCCCGCTTTGACGAACGTAATTGTAAATACTATATTTGTATCGGTGGATTTTTACTTGTATCTGTGGACATGTGTAAATGTACTAGTCCAGTGTATTTGTGTCGGTATGAGTGTGTACACGTATTTTGTGGACATGTATCTGTATCAATGTGATAAATGCCTATAGTAGTGTAGTTAATATATGTACATATACACTGCCTGTGATATTCCTTAATTTTTGCTGTAAGATCACCTAGAGGGGGGGTGAATAGGTGATGGCTAATCTAATGGTCACTTATGAACAAATAATGCGGAATTAAAACTAAGTTGACCAAATTAAACTTCTTTCAATTGAACACTTATGTATAACACAAGAGTGTTGCCGAATTCCCCTTGCGAGGCTCTGGACAAACTCCTCTAGATTCCCCTTGAATGGGTTGAGGTGCCGCGTTGGCTCTCTTGGTTGAATACTAGTGTTAATAACAATCCCAAGCAAGTATAGCAATTATGAGCACAAAGGTATATCATGCATATAAGAGATAAAGACTATAAAGTAATGCAAGATATAAGTGAGACAAAAAAGAGTAAGAGAGCAAGAGTGAGCAATCGCAAACACAAAGGGTTTGTTTCGAGGTTCGAGCACACTTACTCTACATCCCCGCCTTCGACACACGAAGGATTTCCACTATGCACGATCCAACCGGATCTCTCCTTGGTGCCACAACACCTACAAGCCCTCGGACTCCCAAAGTCCCTTACACACCACAAGCCCACCGGCTCGTCGAGGCCGCACCTCGTACAACAAGTCCGCACCCGAACTCAAAACACCGCGAGCACACTTGCCCGCTTCCTCAAAGTACAAGATGAAATCTTGGTGATCTAAACACTTGATCACCTAACAAAATTCTCACTACAACACTCCTATAGGATAGATATAACTATGAATGCTCAAGTGTAGTGTGAGAAATCAAGGAAAGAACTTTGATGGAAAACTCAAGAAATCACAATAAACACTCTCTTGATAAAATCCCTTTTGATAGGAAATATTGGCACTCTATTTTGTGGAGAAAACTCTGCTAAAAGAATGGAAATATCTGGACAAAAGCTCTCCTAAAATCTTGGCTTCAAACAATGACAAAACCCCCTTTTATAGAGGCCAGAAAAATCTGACCGTTGGGCTCTGTCAGTACTGCCGGTCGACCGGTCCGGTCGACCGCCAACGGTCAAGAATCCGACCGTTGGAGCCTCCGGTCGACCGGCCCGGTCAACCGCGCACCTGGAGCAGAGAATTACTTCTCTGTCGGTCGACCGCGGCGGTCGACCGGAATTTCCAGAGAGCAGACTCTCTGAAGCGGTCGACCGGCACGGTCGACCGTTCTCCAATGCACACAGGCGTGCACGTCTGTGCACGTCCGGTCGACCGACCCGGTCGACCGGCCACTGTCAGTTCTGAAAAATCAGAACTGCCAGAACCTGAAAATTTGGGATTAAAGATTGGTCTTTTGGCTTAAAAAAATCCCATAAATACTTAGAAATTCTACAAAAAATAGTTTTATGATATAGAAACATGCTTGCACAAAATCAAGGCATGTTATTAAAGATTTGACTATTTTTTGTAACTTGAAATATTGGCTCATAATAAAAACTGTTTTTCTAAAACAACATGTTTTTCCAAATTTTCATCAAATACAAAAACAAGATATACTTTAAAGCATAGTGTGTATAGATATGATCCACTACACAATCAAGATGAAATATCTAGTTTTTGACATAAAGCACTAAACTTGGTTTTGGATATAAGATATGTAAACTTGAAATACCAAGAACCAAATAGAATTTTGTCACAATGAAAATCTTTTCTTAACAAGAAAATCTTTTTACCAAAATGAAAGAGTCTTTTCTAACTAAAAATTCTTTTATGAAAAGACAATTAAATCTCAAGAGTGTGTGTGTGATATGACTTGAGCAATCCACCAATCTATTCTATCCTTTACATTTTTATCTAAAACAAATAAAAATCTTATACCTAGACACAAGTCTTCATCTTTTTGAAGTCTTCCCTTGAAGGCTTCTCATATTCTTGACTTGGTCCAAGCTTGATCCAAAGCTCCTTGGATCACCCCGTGCTAGCTCCAAATCTTGACATTTAATCCTTTGTTGAGCTTTGCACCTACTAAGATCTTGATAAAGAATCTGTCACTAATTAAACAAGATCATTAGCAAATATAACTACATGAGTTGATTATCATCAAAACTAGAGTGATAGGCCTTTGGGCCAACAATCTCCCCCTTTTTGATGATGACAAAACTCATGGAGTTATATATGCATGGATTAAAGTAAAGCTTCAAAGAAGCTCCCCCTTAACTCATGCATCACTAGAAATAAATAGATATGACATTAAAGCACATAAATATGTATGCAAATGAATGCACAAATATTTTCTCAAACTTTTATGTTATTATATTATTGCTATGCATGAGTAAAAGCACAAGTATAAAAACTCAAAATCTCAAAATCTTTCTCCCCCTTAAGGAAATCATGCATATAACTTAAATACTATGCATATAACTCAAATACTTCTCCCCCTTTTTGTCAATCATCAACAAAGGGTTCAAAGTTCAAATCATCAAACAAATTTTCTCCCCCTTTTTGTCAAAAATAAGGAAATCAAGGAGGGGTAATCAATCGATAAGAATTTATATGCGATATACATTCATGAAGAGGAAGACGCTAAGTTAGCTTCCCTACACATATGCATTACATGAAGAAGGGATGACAAGTCCTAACTCACATAACACATATTATGTAATGCATAAGAGGAGATGTGAAGCTCCCCCTACACACGTATATCATATAAAGAAGAGTTGTCAAGCTCCTCAATTTATAATATACTCAACATGAATCCATATGTAAGAGAGATGTTAAGCTCTCCTTGAATATAGGAAATACAAATCAAAAATTTTGAATATTTCTTTATCAAGACAAAATTTTGAACTTTCTTAATAAAACACATTTTGAGATATCAAATCAACATATTTTTTTTTTATTTTGATATCAATAGAAAAAAAATTTATTTTTCATCATAAACTTTGTGCTTTTTTTTAAAAAATGTGATCCAATTGTGAGTTAAGCACATGGAAATCATATATATGTATGAGAAATGAGTATATACAAAATAAGTTCATATTGATACCAATTGAAACGATTCAATGATACCAATTGACATAACAATAAAATCAAGTGTATATCTCATAACCTACCACCCTTCATATGCACAAGGTAAAAGATTTTCAATGAAGCATACAAGGCATAATCGCCCATCCATCCTCCCATAGATGGTAGGGGTTTTCAAAAATAGATTTGAAAATAAGCTTAGTTTGAAAAACTCTACCAAATGAAGAATTTGCACTAGAAAAATATTTTTCATGAAACACAAGTAAATCACATGGCACTAAAAACACTCTAATATCCATGAAGTCCATAAAATTTTCAAAAAGAAGTGAGTGTGCTAGTGTTATGTGGAACATGGTATCATGAAAAATAGCAATAAAATTCAATATTCCTTTAAATTTTGAAATCATGAAATCCATCACAAAAATTTTATTGAAAAATTACAAAATTTTTATTAAAAACAAAAATTTATATTTCAAAATATATGTATGTTTTGACAGGACATTAAGTATACATACATATCCTTAAAACACAATTGAGTCCATACATAGATTTGCATGAAAGGCAAATGACTCAAGAGATATCCATGTATATCTTAATGTTTTGGCAAGACAAACATATACATGAAATGAAAGCACATGATCATAGCATAAATCCAAAATGGGAATACAAGTTTAAAGATGTATGTATCATCAAAACTAAGCAATACAAGGACATTTCATGGGTTCAAATAAGCATTCAAGCACAAATATAAATAGATTTATTTGTGGCCCATGATATGTACAAGTATAAATCCTAGTGTTGATAAAAACTAACATTTAAACTAATATTCAATACATGAAGCATCAAATCTTTTAGAAAAATAGAATCATGTGGAAATCCTAAAAACTATTTGAAGAATAATTAACTAGTATAAATTATTTTTGAAAAACTAGTTAAAGATCCTTCAAAGATATGAAGTCATATGTTTTTCATGAATAATACTAAATACATAAAAGTTCAAGCACTCATAGTCCATAAAGCTCAAAATTATCTATTTTCTTAAAAGTGAGTGTTAAACTAACATGTAAATAGCATTTTTTATGAAAATAGTCAATGAAGCTCAAAAAGATCATAAATCACAAATCAACTTAAAAACATTTTTCATCAAATCACTAATCTTCATGGTATATGTATGATTAATCCAATCCTAACAATACACATACATATCCCAAAATAAAAGAGTCTATTAATGATGTTTGCATGAAGGCAAGAGACTCACGGGTATACATGTATATTTATTAGATTTGAATTAAAAGTTCATATACATGAAGTAAATCACTAAAATAGGCAATAACATGTATAAAAGAGAATCATCAAAACTAGATTATACATATACATAAAGTGGATACAAGTGAGCATGAAGTTCAAGTATATATGAGTCAATTGTAGTTCACTATTCACATATGTATAAATGCAAGTTTTGATAAAATCTACATTTAAAGCATGTAAATACCACATGAAGCACATAAAATCTTAAAACATGAACATGCTATGAATATTATGAATGTAAAGAGCATGTACATAAAAATAGGAGTTTAGAAATTGTTACCAACTCCAAAGCTCCAAATATGGTGGTCTTTCCCACCAAAATCTCCTTGATAGCAATGCATCCAAAAGTTTGTCCATCATGTCCATTGCATCCGCTATCAAGGCACCAATCCTCTCACGTTTTGTGAGAGCCCTCACCTACATCAAAATCAAAAGGTGGGGGTTTTGGTACCCATACTTTCTTGGGTCCTTTGGGGTTAGCTTTATTGTAAGGATCCCAAAATCTTTTATACTTAGCAAAATATAAATGAGGTTTCTTATCAAAACAATATTTTGTTAAATGGCCTTTGCGGCCACAATGTGTACATACGTACACCTTAGTATGCTTATGAGTGGGAATGTGAGCATGATGTGCATCATAAGCATATGCATGATGTGAATGTGCATGAGTATGAGAAACTTGTTTCTTTTGAAACAAGGATTTCAGTATAGTATGATTGAATGCACATGAGCTCAAATTAGAGCTCAAATTATCAATTTTATTTTTCAAAACATTTATCTCATTTGTGGTGGCATGTAAAGCATGATGAGATATATGATCAATTTTCTTTTTCTTTTGTGAAACAAAATCTTTTTCTTTTTCAATAAATTTTCTTTTCAAAGTGATATTTTCTTGAAAAACATCTTCCTTTTGTTTTTCCACCAAATCAATCTTATTTTTCAAAATAGTGTTCCCTTCACATAAATCATTCAATTTAGCAATCAAGGAAACATTCTCATTTTTCAAATCGTTATTCTCCTTTTCTAAGCATGCCATTTTATCTCTAAATGAGTCATGTTCTTTATGCATGCAAGCAATGTTCTTTTTCAAATTTTTATTTTCTTTTATAATCATGTCATATTTCTCAAGCAATAGATGACAAAAAGTAGATACCTCATCATATAACATGTCCTCATCATCGGATTCGGAATTTACCTCAAGGGGTCATCTCCTTGGACCATAAAGCATGCGTTGGAGGTGTCGCTTCTAACGTCCGAGTCACTCCCCGCATAGTATAGATCTTTTTCGCCGAGGGAGGTGATGATGTTCCATACTACAAAAGCCGATTCAACATTAGAAACCCTAGATAAATAATCATCATTTAGGGTTGACTTGATAGCATGAAGGGCTTTTACATTAGCCTCAAAATTCTTACCATCTAAAGAATAAGCATTATTAGTAGTGGCAAGATAGACATGAAATCCTAAGGCTTTGAGGTATAATGACATCTTAACCTTCCAAATTTGGATGTTAAGGATGTCAAAGGTGGGTGGTGACATGAAGTCCATGGTGTGTGTACAAAATATTGTGATTAGCCTAAAAGTAGGATCTTTAACTCTAGGTTGTTAGACCCAATATCAAGAGCACTTGGCTCTGATACCAATTGTAAGATCACCTAGAGGGGGGGGTGAATAGGTGATGGCTAATCTAATGGTCACTTATGAACAAATAATGCGGAATTAAAACTAAGTTGACCAAATTAAACTTCTTTCAATTGAACACTTATGTATAACACAAGAGTGTTGCCGAATTCCCCTTGCGAGGCTCTGGACAAACTCCTCTAGATTCCCCTTGAATGGGTTGAGGTGCCGCGTTGGCTCTCTTGGTTGAATACTAGTGTTAATAACAATCCCAAGCAAGTATAGCAATTATGAACACAAAGGTATATCATGCATATAAGAGATAAAGACTATAAAGTAATGCAAGATATAAGTGAGACAAAAAAGAGTAAGAGAGCAAGAGTGAGCAATCGCAAACACAAAGGGTTTGTTTCGAGGTTCGAGCACACTTGCTCTACATCCCCGCCTTCGACACACGAAGGATTTCCACTATGCACGATCCAACCGGATCTCTCCTTGGTGCCACAACACCTACAAGCCCTCGGACTCCCAAAGTCCCTTACACACCACAAGCCCACCGGCTCGTCGAGGCCGCACCTCGTACAACAAGTCCGCACCCGAACTCAAAACACCGCGAGCACACTTGCCCGCTTCCTCAAAGTACAAGATGAAATCTTGGTGATCTAAACACTTGATCACCTAACAAAATTCTCACTACAACACTCCTATAGGATAGATATAACTATGGATGCTCAAGTGTAGTGTGAGAAATCAAGGAAAGAACTTTGATGGAAAACTCAAGAAATCACAATAAACACTCTCTTGATAAAATCCCTTTTGATAGGAAATATTGGCACTCTATTTTGTGGAGAAAACTCTGCTAAAAGAATGGAAATATCTGGACAAAAGCTCTCCTAAAATCTTGGCTTCAAACAATGACAAAACCCCCTTTTATAGAGGCCAGAAAAATCTGACCGTTGGGCTCTGTCAGTACTGCCGGTCGACCGGTCCGGTCGACCGCCAACGGTCAAGAATCCGACTGTTGGAGCCTCCGGTCGACCGGCCCGGTCGACCGCGCACCTGGAGCAGAGAATTACTTCTCTGTCGGTCGACCGGGGCGGTCGACCGGAATTTCCAGAGAGCAGACTCTCTGAAGCGGTCGACCGGCACGGTCGACCGTTCTCCAATGCACACAGGCGTGCACGTTTGTGCACGTCCGGTCGACCGACCCGGTCGACCGGCCACTGTCAGTTCTGAAAAATCAGAACTGCCAGAACCTGAAAATTTGGGATTAAAGATTGGTCTTTTTGGCTTAAAAAAAATCCCATAAATACTTAGAAATTCTACAAAAAATAGTTTTATGATATAGAAACATGCTTGCACAAAATCAAGGCATGTTATTAAAGATTTGACTATTTTTTGTAACTTGGAAATATTGGCTCATAATAAAAACTGTTTTTCTAAAACAACATGTTTTTCCAAATTTTCATCAAATACAAAAACAAGATATACTTTAAAGCATAGTGTGTATGGATATGATCCACTACAAAATCAAGATGAAATATCTAGTTTTTGACATAAAGCACTAAACTTGGTTTTGGATATAAGATATGTAAACTTGAAATACCAAGAACCAAATAGAATTTTGTCACAATGAAAATTTTTTCTTAACAAGAAAATCTTTTTACCAAAATGAAAGAGTCTTTTCTAACTAAAAATTCTTTTATGAAAAGACAATTAAATCTCAAGAGTGTGTGTGTGATATGACTTGAGCAATCCACCAATCTATTCTATCCTTTACATTTTTATCTAAAACAAATAAAAATCTTATACCTAGACACAAGTCTTCATCTTCTTGAAGTCTTCCCTTGAAGGCTTCTCATATTCTTGACTTGGTCCAAGCTTGATCCAAAGCTCCTTGGATCACCCCGTGCTAGCTCCAAATCTTGACATTTAATCCTTTGTTGAGCTTTGCACCTACTAAGATCTTGATAAAGAATCTGTCACTAATTAAACAAGATCATTAGCAAATATAACTACATGAGTTGATCATCATCAAAACTAGAGATTATATCATGCGTGGTCGAACCATTCATGGTCGTTTAGCCTTCGGGCTCTCTACTCGGCCTCCGGGCTCTATACTAAGCCTCTGGGCACTATACTCAGCTTCTGGGCTTCACCACTTCACGAATAGTCTAGTTATTACTATGTTTATGTGTGTGCTTGTGTGTGCTAACGTTATTTTATGCAGGTACTTACTTGGCCCCCTGGCCTTATTAGACCTTATGGTCTCTCTTATGCCTACTTCCTCGAAACAGGGAGTGCGCTCAGACCGTCAGGTCTTTTAACCGTGCCTGGTAGGTGAGTCTAGCACAGCGCTTTACCACTAACTCCGTCCGAGTACAGTTACGCTATGAGAGATAGTTGTACGTTATTATGGCTTCGCCACCAGCGGTAACTACACCGAACGTGATAGCGTTTAGCGCTATGCGCTAACTTCGCTTCAGCTTGCTTAATTACGCCTGATTGTTCGCTTATCTGCTCGCTGACTTTGTTTCTATTTTGCTTAGCCTCTAGGCTTCACCACTTAACTGATAGCTTAGTTATTACCTGTTATATGTGTGTGTTTGATACTGACACTTCTGCAGGACTTACCCTGCCTTCGGGCCTATTAGCCCTTTGGGCTCTCACCCACTTCCTTGAAAGAGGGAGTGGGTTCAGACCATCAAGTTTTTTCTACGCCTGGTAGGCAGATCTAGCACTTTGCCGCTAACTCCATTCGAACGTAATAACATCGTGAGCACGGCTCCGCAATAAGCGGTAGAATAGTGTTCATACGCTCGCTCCGTCGTATGTGTTTAGCCATGCTACGAGGGGTAACAACATCGAATGTGATGGCGTCTAGTGCTGTATGTTAGCTTCGCTCTAGCCTTGCTTAGCTCCGCTTAGATGTTCGCTTACTTGCTTGCCCGCTTACCTACTTAATAATGTGACTATTATTCTTGCTTGATAGTTGTGAAAAGTTTGAAACTTTTTCTTGAATCATTTTCAAAAAACTATACCATTTTCATGTATTCGTACTGATCTCCTGTATCGGTGTTGTTTTTCTGTATTGTAATATATGATAGCTGATAGCTACTGTGCTTATGACCTGACATGCTATTACTCGACACCTTCTTGCTATCACCTGACACCTATTAGATATTAGTTATCACCTTCCACCTGTTATTTTATCACTTGACTTGTGAATATCATATTTCGAGAATCATGTAGCTGTTTTCCTGTATTATATATAGTGACTTGTATTTTTAGTAGTTATGTACTCTTGTTACTCCAGTAATTTTTGAACTTGATCTGCTCTTATTATTCCCGTAAATTGATAATTACATAATAAACTATAAAATGAACAACTTATTAAATAAGGGGAAACTGATGAACTTCAAGTGGTGAATATGTTTACAGTGGTATTAAGTATATTGTGCAACTAAGACTTCCGGTTCTACCTGAGGGCCTCCAGTGTTCTAAGGGGAGCGATGGCTCCCTACCTCCTGTTATATTTCTGAATGTGCATTATATAAGACCCACCTCATTTATGCCTTGCGGCAGGTTCCGTACTCCAGCAATAGAATATCCTAGGCCGTGGTGCCGGGTATGCACGGACTCACTGCAAACATAACCCGCTGGTTTCATCATCAGTTTCTAATAACAGCCTCGACTTACTCATATATTGATGTATATAGGATGAAACGTACGCTTGTACGCATACTTAGATATATTAGTCGGACAAGTAATAATAATAAGATGCTAATTAGCAACTCGTTGTGTTATTTGCAATTCAGGTCGTATACAACTCGAATTACGGTAACATGGGGCATAAGGTATATAGATGAGGGTTTTCTATTTGAATTATTCCCTCAATGTACTAGTCTCATGAAGCTATAAACTGAGCTTGTACACTGATTTTGCTTGTACTCGGTATTATTAGTTTTATCAATTTTTGTCAGTTTATGATGTTTTCATAGTATAAGAGGCAATTCGGGTGATATGAACTCTATACAGTGATTGAGATAGGAGGTATATATATGAGAGTTTCTTTATTTGGATTATTCCTTCGACGCACTAATTCACGAATCGGTAATTTGGGCTTGTATAACGGGTTTGGCATATTTACTTTACTTGATGTCTCATTGCTTGCTCCTGTGTGTCTGTGCTCACGACACGATTTTCAATAATGCTTTTGACTCGAATTTATTGATACACGTGTGCTTATCTATGTGCATCACTTGGCACTCATCTCGCACTCGTTGGGGAGTTCTGACTCCCCTGGACCTGCATGTTTAGATCTTGGAGTTTGGACCGTGATAGACTTTCAGGTGATCAGAGTTACGCAGTGGTAGCGTCGTGGATCAGCAATTGACCGTCCGAGTCCCTATCCTTTCAGGCCCCCTGCTCGTCTCTTGAGTTTTTATTTTGTAACTCGTGACGCTTTTTTTACAATTCATACTTGTATATCTCTTTGTATTCTCGCATTTGCGCCTATCAGTGATGTAATTTCTTTTAATATTGTATCACATCTGTGATAACTTTGTAATTATACTCTTATATTAGAATGTATAACGCACCATGTACTTTCGTACTCTGATTCCTACCTATACTGATACTTAACATATATATGTAAGGGTATTTCTCACCTGCGTATATACATTATAGTAACGTCTCCGTACCCACGGGATCGGGGCGCTACAGAATGTTGTTAGATCTAATGTTAGTTTTTCCTACTTAAAAATCCCTGAACTTCCAGATTGAAATTTTCTCTAGAAATAGTCAGGAAAATTTTTATGGAAAAATAATGAAATGAATAGAGGAAAATTTATGAATTTACCTAAACAAGTTTCAGCCTCTTGGGAGTTTTTTTTTTATTATTTTCACTACATTTAAAAGAACAAATGAATTTACCTAATAGATCAATCTGAATTTAACCTGAAATACTCCTGGTCCTTGAAATCACATAATGACCTATCTAAAATATGGATCTCTAAGACCTAAGACCGCAAGTCCAATAATTTATTGAATTAGGCAATATGTACCAACTTCCATTGAAAAACACATAAAATTTTGTAAGATTTGTCTTTATTTCTCTCAAAATGGGTTAATTTCCATTTAGAGTCGCATAAATTTTGCAAGATTTTTCTTCATAAAAATATATACATATTTTTGTTGTTATTTGTATATCAATCCTAGAAGTAAATCTGCTACCTTATAATAAAAGCAGTATATATTATCTAAGCTTGACCTAATATAATCTTGTATAAATTGTTTCCAAATAATCGATGAGAGAGGGAGTGAGGGAAGGTGGAGAGGGAGGAACTGGGGTTTGAGACAAGAAAGAGAGAGGGGGAATTAATTTCAAATTGTGGGGTATAGCTGGGTTTTTACACTTAAATTGTGTGTAGAATATAAGGGTATTTAGGATAATTTGAGAGGGTCTATTTACTAACTTACTGGCTACCCTTACCAATTAATGGCTTAAGCCGCTTTCCCCATTTCCACAACCTAAACCTAACTAATACTCCGTTGTTTCCATTTCCTCATCTGGTGATAGATCCTCATCTTCTTCTGGCTCAAATTCCTTTTTCATATACAGGGCACGCTCATACCAATTGCTTTAGCTACGCTTTAGTTTGAGATCATTAAAGATATGCTCGACCTCGTTTATGTCCATGGTTTTCACGGTCCCAGATTTTACTTATAAGATTAGTCTAATAATTCCCAATTTCATCATAATCTCCTTAATTTTTCCAAAATTTCGGCAGCACTTCCCATAAAATTTTGACTTTGCCATAATATAATATAACAATTTCGACCCACATGACCTACTATATATATATATATATATATATATATAACATGAGTATCAACAATAATTTCACATCCTCCACTTTCATCCAAGCGTGACTCATGATGCCATGTTACCAACACAATGAAGCCCTCGCCAAAATGTTACATCTCCAACATGTATACACAATATTATATTCCCCACTAGAAGCATCATCAAGTACTGATTACATACCAAGAGTTCATATACACACACATGATGAGTAAAGTACCCAAAAGCATAAAGATATGAAATAAGATAACTAGCACGAGCAAGTCACAAAAGTGTAGTTCTCCTCGACTCTCCAGGGTCTAAGCTGGTCCTTTACCTTATCCAAACCTGAAATATATAGAATGAATAGAGTGAGCTCGACAGCTCAGTGAGTAAACTAATGTAAAATATTAATTTTAGGAATTTATTCTTAACAACTTTTAGGAGTAATAAATATAGTTATTGGTGGGCTATCTCTAAGATGGAATTCCATCTAGCTCATGCGAACCTTTTACCTCCCATCCTCAATGACTTATTAACTTTTTAGTAGATGTCTCAAATATCATGAATCCTCATTTAGTAATCTTAACTATCTTTTACAAGTGTGCTGCCAGTTTTAAATTACGTATAGACTCACCGGATGTTCTTACATACACCTATTTCTATAACATCGATAAGTGAGTAATCTCCCTTAGTTTGGATGTTCTGTGCTTTAGTGAGTTTCTGCAATATCGCAATCACTAATACATACATTTGGTACCATGATACAGAATTTATAAAGCAAGATAAGATTCACCATCTTCCCCTCCTACCGGCTCCCGCTCGGCCCCTTCCTCCGTGTATATAATATATTAATAAACCACCGTCTTCCCCCTCCTACCGGCTCCCGCCCGGCCCCTTCCTCCATTATAATATAATAAACACGTGTTATACACCACCGTCTTCCTCTCCTACCGGCTCCCGCCCGGCCCCTTCCTCCTTTATAATGAATATACATACATAATACATATATTTTTTTCACCGTCTTCCCCCTCCTACCGGCTCCCGCCCGGCCCCTTCCTCCGATAAGAGTATACACAATATATATCATATATAGAAGCAACATACACATATACAATCAGTCTCGATATTTTATAAGGATAAGTTAGTAATATGTCTGAATCAGCTCGTGTACTCAACATGTTATATTACCTTCGTATTCAACCTAAATTTTGCTTTAATAATGGGCACCACACCATATCAAGATCAAAATAAAATTCACATACACGGTATCAGTATCTCCCTTCTTCCTTCCGCTTGCTATAAAATTTAGTCTCTCTCCCAACATGTCTTCTATTTAACCAAGTTAGCGCTAAAATATGTATATGCGCGCGCGCACACACACACACACACATATTAAATAACCAAAATATTATTAATATCATACATTGTGGATAATCTCAACAATTTCTCACACACTGTTTCTAATTGCATAACTGTGAAACATCACTAATTTAATTTTTCCAAGTATCCTAATATAAGATACCAATTGCTCTAATTTATGTATCTTAGGATAACCATTCAATTGGAATTCTAATTATTTTTAATTCAATACAATTTTATTACGTAGGATTTCATTTCAATTCTTGAATTATTAATGTTCTACTTATTTAATGTTTAATGGTGTTATAAACAAGATCAATTAACACTCTAGTTTACTCACTTTGTTTCCGGTAATTGCTGTGAATCGCTTGTTGAATCCCCCTCGGACGAAAAGTTCCTAATGCATGATAAAATTATGTTTTAGTACCAGACATATTCATGCAAAATTTAGATTCAATTTGGGTTTCGAGTACCTTGACGATCTAGTTAATCGGTGAATAGTTGAATGTATTCGTCACTCGGCTCCGATCCCTTCTTGCAACGAGTACCCAATTTGAGCGAGTGCCACCCAACTAGCCCCCTCCCGCGCTACTACGTGGCGTGTGCGCCACCCTTGCACGCGTGCGCGCGCAGGCGTGCATAACACGCGCGCAGCCGCTCACCTGACCGCCGATCGCCAGCGGTCCTCCGTTTCGCACCACTGAACACGAGCTGCCCCTCCCCTCGTGTCGATCGCTGGTGCTGGGGTGAGAAAACAAGGGGGAAAATAAAGGGGAGAGAATGTGAGAGAAAGGAAAAGAAAGAGGGGAACAATGAGGGAGATCAGAATTTTTGTTGGAAGAAAATTTAGGCATTTAGGGCATGAGGACATTTCTCTTGAAGACTCACCCTCACTAGTTCCAATGTTTCCCTTCTTCTCACCAGGTCACTACACAATTTCCAATCCCCCTTGACTCTTCCACTACCACCACTAATATAAAAGCATGATAAATTGTGTGATTAATGGAAGGTTAACCCAATAACATAACATAATTATTAATATAACAAGTTAGTATATACGCCCACTTATATATGTATATATAAATCTATATAATACACACATATACATACATACCCATTTACATACCTCATGATTTTAGTGTTTTTATCTAGACATCCATATGCCCTTATGCATACAATTATATGCTAATTATTTAGACTTTAAGAAACTTGTACATTGATCATTGGTAGGAAACCAAATAAATAATATTTTTTTCCCCAATATTTAGTAATTAAGATTAGCTTAAACCGAGTGTTACAATGGTACCATCACCGTACCTTCAACTATCAACCAGATGACACCGGACTGTCGAAAGGTCAGAGTCAGTCTCCTCTTTTAGGTCGTTTAGCAGTTCCCCAACCAGCTTTCTCCCCGAGAAAGCCTTCCTGAGATTAAAAGAAAAAGGTTTGTTGAAGGCTGATCTCTGGGATCAGTAAGAGTTCAGAACCAGCAAACTCCAGCATCAAAGCGTCACGTGTGAAAACTCCTGCTTCATCTACTAACTAATAAGTCAACTTATCACTTCTCTGAGATTAAATAACTGCACTCCTTTTTAAGCATCTCGCCTTTAAGAAATCTGTCACGGGTCTTTCCTAACCTTAGATAATGGCTAACTCTAGTGACTAAATGACCCTCCTACCCCTAATATAAACTACCCAGGTTATGACCCATTAACTCTCCCTCGATTAGCAAAACGAAAAAAGAGAAAAGAAACCGAAGTAATTAACTCTTTATTCCTCCCTCTTCCTTTTCCTTCCTCTTTTTATTTACAATGAAACCTAATTCCGAATACTTGATAGAGGCCAGAGACATTCAATGTGGATCATCGATGGTTCCGATTTAAAGAAGAAAGTTTTGGATGGTCCAAACAATGTCGTTATGGATTCAAACCTAGATGTGTGAAGTCACAAGATTTTTGAAAATTATGATGGGCAATGTGTAACCACGACCACGGCCAAAATTGCCAAAAAAAACAACATTAATTAATCTGAAGGGAACTTCATCTTGACTACTTGAATGTACTTTTAACTTTTTTTTCTTTTTTTGAAGTCCATGAGCATTTTGCATGTTCCTTGAGTTGGAATCCCAATAACATGTTGGCCCAAGAGGTTACACTCTCCAATTGTTTTGTGTTTTGATGATGACAAACCAAATATGAGCTATTTGGTACTAACAAATTTGTTAAGATAAGTTTCAGGTTTATACCATGTTTAGAGACCATTCGCTTAGCTATTGCAAGAACTTTTAAGTTCCACAAAGTAAGGAAGGCAAATTGCACATCAAGGAAGGATCATAGAAGAGAAGGCACTAGCAAGGCATTGGATGGCTCAAAGACTTGAAGATAGCTCAAGAAGTCTTCATGTAATTTGTTTTTCAGTTTATAGTTTGTTAAAGAATAGTGGATAGGTTTGAAGCTCTATCACACACGTTTTTGCGCACATGCTCATTCCAAAATAATTTCTTATAAATTATACAAAAATATTTTGCATACAAGATTTTGCCTACAGATATATATTTGTGTTTTATACTAATCCCTGTTCAAAAGTATTTTTGATAAAATCAAAATCCTCTTTTATTTCTTTTTAAATTTGGCTTTTTGACCTGATCCGGTCGATCGGGTCGGTCGACCGAGCCTATGTCAGTCTGGTCCGGTCGACCGGACCAGTCGACCGAAGTCCTGGCAGATGCACGTATCCGTGTGCACGTCTGTCGGTCGACCGGGGCGGTCGACCGGACTATTTATTTTTGTCACAGTTTGTATCAGTCGACTGGGTCGGTCGACCGATAGCCTGTAACGGTCAAATTTTTATACTACCGGTCGACCGGCCCGGTCGACCGATCCGACCGTTTGAACAGTAACGGGCAGATTTTTAAGGGCTGTTTATTTTTGTCTTTTGTGTTTAAAAATCCGTTTAAGGATATATTTTGATCTAATTACCTCCTAAACATCAGTAAATATGTTTTATCCCTTAACCCTAGCCCTCTCCTATAAATAGGGGTGTTTGGGGAGAGATTGGTTACAACAACAATCTTTGCAAAAATTCAAAAGTTTAAGGCTTTCAAAGTTCTTGGTTTTTGTGCTAAATTCTCTCAATTTTCTGAAGGGTTTTCAAAAGTTTTCTCTGATTTCAATTTCTTTTCCTTACACAAAAAGAGCTTCAATTCTACTCATTATTCTCTAAGGACCTTTTGTAAGGGAAGAGATTTTTGAAAGAGAGAGTTTGTGGTCTTTTGACTACCAAGGAAATCACTTGTTCTTGAGATTGTAGGAGTTGGGTACTCCATTGTAATTGTTCTTTGTGATAGTGGAAGTAGCTAGAATCCTTCTGGGGAAGGCGGGGAGTAGAGCTGGGTGCTCGAACCTCGATAACATATCCTTGTGTTTGCGATTGGTTTACATTCTTACAATCCTTGTTCTATTTTGCTTGCACTTATTACTTGCTCATCATATTCATTGTCATACTTACTTGCTTGCATTCATCTTGTGATTGTTGTAGCTTTAAATTTTTAATTTGACCCTTGATTAGCATTGTCACCTATTCACCCCCCCCCTCTAGGTGACTTTTCAATTGGTATCAGAGCTTGGACTCTAGGTTTGGCTTAACATCCATAGAGAGATCCTTAAAATATTGCTAATCAACATTTCCATTCATACATTCATACACTAGTAAACATGGCCGACAACATTAAAACCCCACCTAAATTTGATGGACTCAACTTCCCTATTTGGAAGGTTAGGATGACTATCTTTTTGCAATCACTAGGTAGTTTAGTGGCTAAGTCTTTGACCAAACCCTATGTAGCACCCAATGAAGATGAGAGCACTTGGACCGACTTCAACTTTAGAGAATATGAGGCTAACTCAAAAGCCCAAAACTCCCTTTTAACCGCCTTGAATGAGGATGACCTTACACGGGTAATTCATTGCCAATCCGCCTATGAGATATGGCAACACTTATTGGTCACACATGAAGGGACCTCACAAGTCAAGAGAGCTAAGATAGATCTCTTGAGGTCTCAATATGAATCTTTCATAATGCTTGATGAAGAATCCATTGATTGTATGATTACTCGTTTCACTAAAATTACAAATGGTCTTTCTTCATTAGGTGACGTCATCTCCAATGATCAAAAGGTGCGCAAAGTGATACGGGCTCTTCCACCATCTTGGGAGATCAAGGCCACCACCTTAAAGGAGTTGAACGACAAGGACGAGATGGACATCATTAGTCTCATTGGGAACCTAAAGACCCATGAGATGGAGAAGAAAGCAAGAGATGAGGCAACTACTTCAAAGAAGAAATCCATTGCCTTTAAGACTTCATCCACCAATGATGACGATGATGAAGACGAAGAAGAAGATGAGGAGCTAACTCTACTTGTGCGGAATGTCAAGAGATTGTACCGAAAGAACAAGTTCAACTTCCGGAGAAGATTCGAAGGTAAAGAGGAGCGGAAGATCATATGCTACAATTGCCGCAAACCCAGACATATCATGGCGGATTGTCCGGAGTTCAAGAAGAAAATGACTTCCTCCTTCAAGCCAAAGAAGCCGGAGGAAAAGAAAGCCTACAAAGCAACATGGGATTCGAAAAGCGAGTCCGAAGAGGAGGTGGATCAAGCTAATATGTGTTTCATGGCAAACACACCTAAGGTAACCCCTCAATCCCATGATGATGAAGATGATGAACTAAGTAAGGAAGTTCTAGTACATGTATTTGTAGAACTTTCTGAAACTTATGATAATAAGAAACTTGAATGCTTAAAATTGCAAAAAGAAGTTGCTTTTCTTAAAAATCAACTTGCCATTGTTTCTAAAGAAAAAGATGACATTTCTTCTAATTTCATTTCCATGCAAAAAGAATTTTGTGCCTACAAGAGTGCTTGTAAGGCAAAATCTCCTATTATTGATGAAAAAGAAATCTCTTCTTTTAAATCCAAAATGAATGATTTTGAAAAAGTGTTAAATGATTGTGCTTTTAATACCAAGAAACTTGAGAACATGTTTTCTAAGAAGCCCACTTCACATGCTAACACTTCACAAGCTAAGAATTCTCATGCTCACAATGCCCATGCTCACAAATCACACACTCATTATGCATTTAGATATGGTAGAGTATATAGATGTACTTATTGTGGCAAAAATGGACATTTAGCTAAATTTTGTTATGATAAATTGCATAGTTCAAATAATCTTGTTTGGGTTAATGGCTCTAACCCTCATGGACCCAAGAAAATGTGGGTACCAAAATCAAGTCCTAAAATGTTTGATGTAGGTACACACCAAGGCTCCAAGACGTAGGGAGCGGTGGTACCTTGATAGTGGTTGTTCAAGACACATGACATGGGACATCAACAACTTCACAACCCTATCAAGGTACATGGAAGGTGGCTCCGTCACCTTCGGGGATGATTCCAAAGGCACCATCATCGGTATCGGTAATATTCAAATTGGTTCATCTCCTATTATAGAGAATGTTGTTTTAGTAGATGGTTTAAAACATAATTTGCTTAGCATTAGCCAACTTTGTGATCGTGGACTTAAAGTTGTTTTTGATGATTCCTCATGCAAGATTTTTGATGTTAAATCTGATGTTTGTATTCTTACCGATTTTCGTGATAATAATGTTTATATTATTGACATGCTTAATTTAGATTGTTCTACTAAATGCTTAAATGCTTTTGATGAAAATTCTTGGCTTTGGCATAGAAGATTAGGACATGCATCTTTTGACCATATCTCTAGGATTAATTCAAAGGAATTGGTGAAGGGTATACCTTACTTGGATTTTGAGAAAGACCGCATTTGTAGTGCGTGCCAACTTGGGAAACAAACCAAGTCTTCCTTTAAACCAATTAAGGATATCATGTCAACTAGGCCTTTAGAATTAATTCATATGGATCTTTTTGGACCAACTAAAACTAAAAGTTTAAATGGAAGTAGATTTGCATTTGTTTTGGTTGATGATTTCTCCCGTTTTACTTGGGTTTTCTTTTTGCAAAATAAAGATCAAACTTTTTCTCATTTTAAGATTTTTCGAAAAAGAGTTGAAAAAGAAAAGGGTTTTCCGATTTTGAGAATAAGAAGTGATAGAGGTGGTGAGTTTATTAACCAACTCTTCATGACTTATTGTGATGAAAAGGGAATTAAGCATGAAACGTCTTGTCCTAGAACTCCACAACAAAATGGAGTTGTAGAAAGGAAAAATAGAACACTTCAAGAGATGGCTAGGACAATGATAAGTGAATATGACCTCCCTCAATATTTATGGGCCGAGGCCGTAAACACCGCATGCTATATATCGAATCGTATTTATTTGTGCAAAAATTCTTCAAAAACATCATTTGAAATGTATCATTCTAGAAAACCAAATGTTGCATATTTTAAAGTTTTTGGATGCAAGTGTTTTGTTTTAAATACTAAGGATAATTTGGGTAAATTTGATGCTAAGGCTTATGAGGCTATCTTTGTTGGATATTCCTCTACTAGCAAAGCATATAGAGTTTTCAATAGATCTACACTAACCATTGAAGAATCCATGCATGTTAAATTTGAAGAATCTAATGTGGTTGTTGAGAATGTTGTAGAGATTGAACCACTAGGTGAAGACATGGAGAGACTATCCTTGAAGGACTCACCCACTCAAGAAGAAAAGCTAGATCCTATTGGTGAAGTTCAAGAGGATAAGGAGGAAAGCACTCAACCGCTTCCCAAAGCCTGGAGATACGCAACAAATCATCCTAAGGAGCTCATCTTGGGTGATGCATCTAAAGGAGTCACAACGCGCTCCAAACTCCATGACATATGTGGTAACTTTGCTTTTATTTCTCATTTTGAACCCAAAGGCATTCTCGAAGCCGAGACGGACCCATATTGGTTGCTTGCCATGCAAGAGGAACTCAATCAATTTGAGCGCAACCAAGTTTGACACCTTGTTCCTAAGCCCCACGATAGACCAATAATTGGTACTAAGTGGATCTTTAGAAACAAGATGGATGAGTCCGGAAATGTCATTAGGAATAAAGCTAGGTTAGTGGCCCAAGGTTACACTCAAGTTGAGGGAATTGACTTTGAGGAGACCTTTGCGCCCGTAGCACGGCTTGAAGCCATACGGATGACACTAGCTTTTGCATGTTTTAAAAATTTTAAACTTTTTCAAATGGATGTAAAAAGTGCATTTTTAAATGGTTTTATTAATGAAGAAGTTTATGTTGCTCAACCTCCCGGTTTTGTTGATCATGTTCATCCCGATTTTGTTTTTAAACTTGATAAAGTTTTGTATGGATTGAAACAAGCTCCAAGAGCTTGGTATGAAAGGCTTTCTAGTTTTCTCATTTCCAATGATTTTATTAAAGGCAAAGTAGACACAACTCTTTTTACTAAGCATGTTGAGAATGATATTTTAATTGTGCAAATTTATGTTGATGATATAATTTTGGATCTACTAATGAGCTTTTGTGCAAGGATTTTGAAAAGGTAATGCAACTAGAGTTTGAAATGTCTTCCATGGGTGAGCTTAATTTCTTCCTTGGACTCCAAATCAAGCAATTGCAAGACGGAACCTTCATTAACCAAGCCAAGTACACAAAGGAGCTAGTAAAGAAGTTTGGGCTTGAAGGATCAAAGGCTTGCAACACTCCAATGGCAACTACAACCAAGCTTGATAAGGACGAACAAGGGAAAAATGTTGATATTAAATTATATAGAAGCATGATAGGAAGTCTTTTATATTTAACGGCAAGTAGGCCGGATATCATGTTTAGTGTGTGTCTTTGTGCTAGATTTCAATCGTGTCCTAAAGAGTCTCATCTTATTGCGGTAAAACGCATTATTCGTTATATTAAGGGCACAATTGGGATGGGTCTTTGGTATCCAAAAACTATAGATTTTTCAATGACTAGTTATTCGGATGCCGATTATGCGGGTTGTAGAGTAGATAGAAAGAGTACTAGTGGGACATGTCAATTTCTTGGTAATTGTCTTGTTTCATGGTCCTCTAGGAAGCAAAATTCCGTAGCTCTCTCAACCGCCGAGGCGGAGTATGTTACCGCGGGGGCTTGTTGTGCACAAGTTCTTTGGATGAAACATACTCTCCTTGATTTTGATTTGCACTTTGATCATATAAAAATATTTTGTGATAATACTAGTACTATTCACATGACCAAAAATGCAAATCAACATAGTAAGACCAAGCACATTGAGATTAGATATCACTTTCTTAGAGATCATTTTGAGAAAGGTGATATAGATATTGATTATGTTTCCACGGATTTACAACTAGCCGATATTTTCACTAAACCTCTTGATTTTGCTAGATTTTCGTTTATTTGTGGAGAACTTAATGTTTGTATTATTGAATAAACATGTTTTTCATAACCCTTTTTGATGTATGACAAAAAGGGGGAGAATAAGTTTTCATGGACAAAAATAAGTTCATTTGGTCTTGGTTCCATATGAATTTATATGTTTTGTTGTTTTGTTTTTATGAGTTTTTGTGTTTTAAATAAATTCTTGTGTTTTAGTTTTTTTGGTATTTTTGGTATCAAGAGAAATTTTTGTTTTAATTGGTTTCAATAATTGGTGCATCATTTCAATTATTAGTTTCTAGAGCATATTCTTATGTTTTAAGTATAGCATAATTTGAGGGGAAGTTTTCTCCTACCCTATATTTTTGTTAATAGCCTATTTGTTTTGTCATCATCAAAAAGGGGGAGATTGTTGGCCCAAGAGGTTACACTCTCCAATTGTTTTGTGTTTTGATGATGACAAACCAAATATGAGCTATTTGGTACTAACAAATTTGTTAAGATAAGTTTCAGGTTTGTACCATGTTTAGAGACCATTCGCTTAGCTATTGCAAGAACTTTTAAGTTCCACAAAGTAAGGAAGGCAAATTGCACATCAAGGAAGGATCATAGAAGAGAAGGCACTAGCAAGGTATTGGATGGCTCAAAGACTTGAAGATAGCTCAAGAAGTCTTCATGTAATTTGTTTTTCAGTTTATAGTTTGTTAAAGAATAGTGGATAGGTTTGAAGCTCTATCACACACGTTTTTGCGCACATGCTCATTCCAAAATAATTTCTTATAAATTATACAAAAATATTTTGCATACAAGATTTTGCCTACAGATATATATTTGTGTTTTATACTAATCCCTGTTCAAAAGTATTTTTGATAAAATCAAAATCCTCTTTTATTTCTTTTTAAATTTGGCTTTTTGACCTGATCCGGTCGACCGGGTCGGTCGACCGAGCCTATGTCAGTCTGGTCCGGTCGACCGGACCAGTCGACCGAAGTCCTGGCAGATGCACGTATCCGTGTGCACGTCTGTCGGTCGACCGGGGCGGTCGACCGGACTATTTATTTTTGTCACAGTTTGTATCAGTCGACTGGGTCGGTCGACCGATAGCCTGTAACGGTCAAATTTTTATACTACCGGTCGACCGGCCCGGTCGACCGATCCGACCGTTTGAACAGTAACGGGCAGATTTTTAAGGGCTGTTTATTTTTGTCTTTTGTGTTTAAAAATCCGTTTAAGGATATATTTTGATCTAATTACCTCCTAAACATTAGTAAATATGTTTTATCCCTTAACCCTAGCCCTCTCCTATAAATAGGGGTGTTTGGGGAGAGATTGGTTACAACAACAATCTTTGCAAAAATTCAAAAGTTTAAGGCTTTCAAAGTTCTTGGTTTTTGTGCTAAATTCTCTCAATTTTCTGAAGGGTTTTCAAAAGTTTTCTCTGATTTCAATTTCTTTTCCTTACACAAAAAGAGCTTCAATTCTACTCATTATTCTCTAAGGACCTTTTGTAAGGGAAGAGATTTTTGAAAGAGAGAGTTTGTGGTCTTTTGACTACCAAGGAAATCACTTGTTCTTGAGATTGTAGGAGTTGGGTACTCCATTGTAATTGTTCTTTGTGATAGTGGAAGTAGCTAGAATCCTTCTGGGGAAGGCGGGGAGTAGAGCTGGGTGCTCGAACCTCGATAACATATCCTTGTGTTTGCGATTGGTTTACATTCTTGCAATCCTTGTTCTATTTTGCTTGCACTTATTACTTGCTCATCATATTCATTGTCATACTTACTTGCTTGCATTCATCTTGTGATTGTTGTAGCTTTAAATTTTTAATTTGACCCTTGATTAGCATTGTCACCTATTCACCCCCCCCCCCTCTAGGTGACTTTTCATAACAGAGAACAACAAAATCAGAGAATAGTCACCAATTGTATGAACAAACAAATAAAAGAAAAAAAGCGAGAACATAAGATTTAACTAGGCTCGACAATTGCCTACGTCTTCGGGGCAGAAGGAGAGAGAGATCTTTATTTAACTGACCAATTACAGGATACAATAGTAGGGGAATTACCCCTCTTTTTATAGGCATGGAGTCCCCCAAGAAAAGGAAACCAAAAACTCCGAATTTGAATCAGAAACAAATTCAGAAACCTGTACAAATTCGCCCAAAGACCTCATTGCTGTCGATAGCCCAAAGGGCCTGTCGACAGTAATCCCACACTCTGACAAACCCTAACTCTCTGTAAAAGACTGTTGACAGCTCAGAGTGGCTGTTGTCGACAGCACGGTTCATCAGAAGACGTATCTATGTGTCTGAGTGTCGAGCTCAAGAGAATTGTCGACAGTCATATGTCTTCTTAAAAAACTTCATCCTCGACTTTTTACTCTTCTCTCTCCCCACAATTATCCACCTTGGTGAAGATTTCATATATCTGCGCTGAACTGAATAAAGAACCATGTCGACTCTAATGAGATGCACCAGTATGGTTGCCTACGTACCTCCTGCCCAAGGGATCAAGCCATCCGCAGTTCATCCAAACATGCTCCACCGAGCTCAAGTATCTAGAAGGATATGGAGTAACTCACTGCAATTTGCAAATTTTACTCCCAGAACAATCTTGGTAACCATATCAGCGGGATTCTCTTTTGTGTGAATTTTTTGTAACTCAATGTCACCCTCATCAAGAATCTCCTGAATAAAGTAGAACTTGATGTCGATGTGCTTCATCCTTGCATGATGTACTTGGTTCCTTACCAAATAGATAGCATATATGCTATCACAGTTGACCTTCAATTGATCCCGATCAATCCCCAAGTCATCGAGCAACCCTTGAAGCTGAATTTCCTCTTTCATAGTCTCCATTATAGCCATATACTCGGCCTCTATAGTAATGCGATATTAAACTATAGAGTAGAGTGCTATCTTACCGGTGATTGGGACAATGTAAACATATATCCCGTTATTGACTGGCGTTTGTCAAGGTCTCCATCGTAGTCAGAATCAACGTATCTGATACACCCCTGCTTAACTTTTGCATCCTTCTCAAATACCAAATCAATGTCTATGGTACCTTTAATGTACGTAGAAACCACTTCACTGCCTCCCAATAACCCCTGCAGGGATCATGTATGTATCTGCTAATCATTAAGATGCTTGTGACAAATCGGACCTTGTACACACCATTGCATATATTAGACTACCAATTGAGCTAGCATAAGGCACGTGAGTCATGTACTCACGCTCTTCAATAGTAGTAGGAGACATATTAGTTTTTAACTTGAAATGAGGAGCCAATGTACAGATTTCGTATTACTGTTGATGTTAAACTTCTGAAGTACCTTCTTCAAATACCCCTTCTGTGTCAAGCTAACCTTGCCACCTTTCCGGTCTCGCTCAATCTCCGTGCCTAGAACCTTCTTCGCTTCACCCAGATCTTTCATTTCGAATTTGAATGACAAGACTTTCTTCATTTTATCAATAGCAGACTGCTCTTAAAAGTGATGAGCATATCATCCACATACAACATAAATAGATGTATTATCCACTTGGTAGCTTATTGTAATACACACATGGGTCGTAATGGCTTTGTGTGTACTTCTTGCCTCTTATGAAACTGTTAAAACGCTTGCACCACTGCCTTGGAGATTGTTTTAATCCATATAGTGATTTTTTCAGCTTACATACCATATTTTCCTTTTCTACAGTTTTGAAACCTGTCGGCTGAGACATATAGATCTCCTCTTCAAGATCGCCATGAAGAAAGAAGGCCTTCACGTCGAGCCGATCAAGTTTCAACTCATACGGTGCTACTAGTGCCAACAAAGTTCGAATAGACGAGTGTTTACAATAAGTGAGAATACCTTAAATAATAAAAAATATAATATATTAAATATAAGTGAATAAAATATATTAAATATTAAATATTAAATAATATAATATATTAAGTAATATAATATATTAAAAAATAAGTGAATATCTAACATAGTAAATATATAAAAATATATGTTAAATAATAAAAAAATAGCAAATATTAAAATTATATTAAAACTAGTGAATATCTAATATAGTAAATATTAAAAATGTAATATATTAATTAAAAAATGAAAAATTAATGAATATTTCAATATTAAAATTTAAATAATTAATATTAAATAATATAATATATTAAATAATATAATATATTAAATAATGAGGCTTTTCGCTACACTCCTATGTCAAACCGTAATTAGAAAAAGCTCAGCTTTATAATTTTGTTCGCTTCAGCGACCTCTTTTTTTAACGTAAGGAGATATGTGCGTATGTGTCAAGCGTTGAAGCACTCATCAACGGCGAATGATGAAAATGCCCCTAAGTAATCGCTTAAAAAAAGCAGATCATTTTGAAAATATCTTATTTCTGAGGACTGAGACTATGATCGCAGTCCTTACAAAATGATCACAGTATAGAAGACTATGACTATGATCCCAGTCCTCAAAAAATGAATGGAACTTATTTCTGAGGATTGCGATCATGATCAAAATCCTCATAAAATACACTATTTATGAGGATTGTGACTATAATTGCAGTCCTCACAAAAATATCATATTTCTGAATCTCTATATGATTGCGACTATGATCGTAGTCTTCTTTATTAGGACTGCGATCATGATCGCAGTATTAATAAAAATGTCCTATATTTGAGTCTTTATGAGGACCGTGATCATGATCGCACCCCTAAAAGAGGACTGTGAATGCCCTACTTTGAGGTTTTGTGAGGACTGCGATCATGATCGCAGTCATTACAGAATGCTCTATTTCTCAGTCAATCTTCACAGAACTCATCGTCAGCACGAATAAAACGAGATTTGCAAAAAGATCGATCCCAAAAAAAAATCCAGGGGTTCAGCCCTTGACTCCGGGAAGGGGGGCTCCTCGCCCCCTTCAACCACGATGACGGCCTGATCGCGCATGTCAACTCGTGAATTACTCTGCATCGGGATCAAGGTTGAGGGGTAAGCAACTTCAAATGCAATGGTGAAGGATAAAATAGGAAATGAATATAAAGAAGTGGTGGTTGGGAAGAATCAGTTTGTCCTGACATGGACGAGGTTGTAGTGAATCAAATTATGATACTGAGTTTTTTCTAATTATGAAGCAAAGTAGATTGGTATAGCGAAATATTCCTTAAATAATATAATATATTAAAAAAATAGTGAATATCTAATATAGTAAATATTAAAAAAATATAATATATTAAATAATAAAAAAATAAAAAATAGTGACTATTAAAAATCAAATATATTAAATAATATAATATATTAAATATGTTAAAATATAATATATTAAAAAATAAAAAAGTCTAATATAGAAAATATTAAAAAATATAATATGTTAAATAATAAATATTAAAATACTAAAATTAGTAAATATAATAAATATTAAATAATTAAAATTTTTATTTAATAATCAAAACTTAAATTTTATATTAAATATTAATAATTTATAAGTAAAGAAAGAATTAATATTAAGTGGAATACAGTATATTACTTTAGTAATAAAAAATATTAATCTAGTAATAAAAAAAGATTCTAATATTAAAATTATTGAATTATTAATAAAAACTTTAACCTAATAATTATATATAATCTATTAATTAAAAAGAATTTCTCATAATCTAAAAAGATTAATTTAATATTAAAATATAAATTTAATTACAATTTACTGTTAGAAATACAAATCTATATGATCACAAAATTAACTGTTTGTGCTACAAGTGGTTTATAAATGAGATTTGCATTACCACAAAATTAACTGTTTGTATTGTAAGTGGATCGTAATTGGGATGCAAGTGTATTTTATGACTGATGGTAAAAACAAATATCGTAAGTCGTAAGTCACAATTGCACTTGTGACTCCCTTGCGACTTACGGTGAAACAAACACGAAGTTGCTAATGAGAATTCTCTTTGGAACTGTTTGGTTTGATGTATAGCTCCAGCGACATGTATCTTTTATTCAGGTGGTTAATATTAAGTTGTGTGTTTGGTTTGACAAGCTACAGTTGTAGTTCCATCTGTAGAAAATAAAGAATAGTTTGAATTAACACATCGTGAAGTTGTATCTAGTGGCAGACACAAGAAATTATTTCAATGTAGGTGAAATAATGTAAAAAACTAAAGTAAAAGATAAAAAAAACTTCAGTGTTGGCGTAATAAAATAAAGTAAAAGAAAAAAATAAGACAAAGTTCAAGACTTGAATCAACCTCCAATAATTCATTTATAAAACTTTACCACTTGGGCTAGGCATCAAATGTGAATATATTTACAAGCATTAGGCTTTTAAACAAAATGAATATTATGTAAAAATATTAAACTACAATTCATGTTTTGTAAGTTTTTTATAGAATCCAGTGTGGTGGTCCACACTAAAATCTAGAAAAGGATAATATAAAAATTTCAAAGATACTTACTTTGTACTCTGTATATGATAGATTTAAGAGGGTTCACTATTAGGGCAACATGAAAAAAAAATCTATGGGACTTTTTATCTTGTGCAAAAGATAAGAGGAGGCTGCAAATTTTATTATATAGAAGGGTATGTCTCTATTGAAAATAATAATTAATATAAAATTAAAATAATAATATAGTTTTAAATAAAAAAGAAAATAATATTTTATTTTAAGTTAATAGAGTTAAGTTAATGAGAAAAGAAATAGATGGAGAATTTTAGTTTGCGCAAAATGGTTACGGGATATCCGAGAAATATGTAAATTATTGTTGGATGTGGTTTGAATTTGGAGGGAAATTTTGAGTTTCCCTCTTATTTGGCTTTGGTTTTAGTCCCACATTGAATAAGAGATAGGAGGTTGAGTAGCATATATACTAACCTCTCCCATGTTGATTGTTATGAGTGTTGGGCAATAGGTCACATCCCCATACGCGCGCGCGCACACACGCTGAGCCGGACCGGGTTTGGGTGGCCGCGCGCGCCCACGACCTGCGGACACGAATGCTGTTTTGGACTTTAAACCTGAAACTTTTTTTTTGGTTTTATCTATTTAAATTTTATTTAAAATTCTGTTTTGATTTTTTTTCGGGAATTTCTGTTCGGTTTGACCTATTCTTCGAATCTGCTCGCGAACTGCATAATCGTGTGCATATTTGGAGCGAGGACTGTTACAACTGCTGAACTCCGATAAGTTATAAATACTGCATCTCGCAGTTCAATCAGTACTTGCAAAAACAAGTGCAACATTTTATCTCCTTCCTCCATATTTCTTTATTACAAAATTCTGGTTCAGTTTTAGTGATTTCTCGGAGAATTTATTTTACTTACGGGCAATGAATTTCCATCTGAGCATAGGCCTAACTCATCGTCCTGGGCTGGATACTGGTGAACTACCGGGGGAGTTTTTACCGCTAGGAGAGGAGATTCTAGTGTCCGGACAAGAGACCGGCCATCTATTTTTTAGGGCAGTGCTTCTGCACGACTGTCACCAAGGACAATAATTTCTTTTCCTTTTAATTCTTTTATATTACTTGAATGCTTAGGACAAGTATTTAAATTGATCAAAGATTTATGATTTAAATTGTAGCATGTTTAAAAAAATTAGAAAATATTGTTATATATCCTACTCTAGGGCGACTGAAATAATTTTCCATAATAGAAAATTATAAAAAAATATTACTATATTAAAGCATAACAATACTATAAATTAGAATAGTAAATAAAGTAATATATTTTATAATTAAATAAGAGTAAAAACAATATTTTATTTTTATCTCAACATAGTTTATTGTTATACCCACTTGCGTTACGTTGAAGAATTGTTTTCATATTATATAGATAAATCGCTATTTGGCCCGGTCCGAATGAGTCGGGTATCAAAAATCAATCGAACGTTGCGCATATACATGAATTTAGAGAGTACTGGGTATAAAAATGAATTGGAATTAAGAATGGGAGTTTTACTAATTTTTCCATTCTCTAGTTTCTTGTTATTTAAGACCGCGGGCAGATCGCTCTCCTCTCCCTGATCTCTCTGACGCGCGAACTCTCCCCCCTCTGTTTCTAGTAACAAAATCAAGCGTTATTTCGACGCAAAATCTAGGGCTTTTGATTCCGGGCAAAATTAGGGTTTTGATTTCGAGATCAAAACCTAGGGTTTGTGATTCTCGGGCGAGGTTATTCTCTCTCAGAGGAAGCAATCGCAATGGAGGTTTGCGGCTGCTGTTCTCCCGCTGTTTGGTCGCCTTCTCCCTTCGATTCCCTGCCGATCATCGAAGAAGTCTGGCACCTCCCGGGGCCAGTGAGGCGCGATCTGATCCGAAGAGCTCTCATCGCGATCCGGCAATATCTCGGGGCCACTTCCGACCGCCTCCGCCGCCACGGCAACCCCTGCTCTGCTTGCGTCGACAGACTCTGTAGCGCTGTGGAGGCATCAGACGTCTTCACGAAGAAGCTTGATGAGATGATCGAGGCCGAGCGGTTGGCTAGTCGCCCGAAACGGCCGAGGGAGGAGGAACGAGAGGAGGAGGATGAATGGGAGTTGAATCGCCGCCGACCTCAGTTTCGCCGGTTCACTTCTTCTAACGTTGTCACCAGTTTCTAAAGTTCAGATTCTTAGAAGATGATTCATTTTTTCGATTTTTTGTTATATATTGCTGTAATATGATCCGATTTTGGGCAGCATTGATCTTTCAATTTTCTAATAGATTTATTTATTCCCTCTTTTCTTGTCTTTTCTTTTTCTTAATACTTGATCTGGAAATGATGTGATAAATTAACATATAACAAAAAAATGATTTTTATTTAAAAGATTTTATCTTTCTCTATCAATTAGCCATATCAAATTATTTTCCCCCACAATTAGTTTACAACGGACCACTATAGAACTTGAATTTCTGGGGTGAACAATCAAGAGATCAGATGTGGATGGTGATTATTATTGCAGTTAGTAATAATAAGGTTCATTTTTTCGTTTACAACGGATCACACATAATCAAATCTGATTGACATGGACGCTATAAGAACTGAAATATATATGTTAAACAAAAATTGAAACTTAAAATTTTTTCGTCATTTTATGAAAGAATTACCTGAATCCTCTTTCATAAAGCAGGTATGCCCTGTCGCCTTGGATTCAACATGCTAATGGCACTTTCATAAATTCCAAATATAAACAAGATTATTAATAAATATTTTAGAAGTATTTGATGCATTAATAAATATAAACAAGATTAAATACTCACAAATCAATTACTTCCTTAACCTGTTTTCGCACTTTGCCCCCCCAACAAGTCAAACAGTATATAATAAAAGAGCTTGTTTTAATCACACACAGAGTCCAATGGCCACTACAAGATAAATTCATAGATGAGAAATTATATTATCAAACAATTGAATTTTATTACAAAATATCAGCGCTTACCCCGTATTATATGGCGCAAATACAACCGAGTGGCATGTTTACCTCTTCGCAATATGTTCATAACATATGTGTTCATAACATATCGAGCCTTCGTCTCTGCTTCATCTTCATAAATAGCCACATGTGCTATATGATATGGGTAAATAAAACCATATAAGTGACTCACTCCCGCCACACATCAATCATTTAAGGACCTAAAATTATCAACAATTACCATGATACATCAAATATAAAATAATTAATATTTTATTCTTAAAATATATATACATTAATTACTTACTTGATGTACAAATAGATACATGTCACGCTTACCTCCTGTAGGTCTATGAACCTCTCAAGGTCATTATGTTCAAGGCATATGGTAATATCGGTTCCAAATAGCTCTATATCCATGGGTACTGTGATTATGTATCCATCTTCCATGTCCCACGCATACGTAATCACTTTTGCCAGTTTGCTCTCTGGAGTCACTAGCTGATTGACCGACTCTGCAGATGTGTTCAAGCTCCATGAAGTCACAGTCTGCGCCATCTTTTTCCCTTTAGCCTTTCCCTGTCACGATACAATGATCACTAATCAAATTGTGCATGTTTAATTTAAAATTTAGATCTGTAATTTAATTATGATAAACATACTCGTGTATCCAAAGTGATAAGTTTCTTGGGCCATGATACGAAACTACCACTAGCAATTCGAACGGTTGTCATCTCATCACGTGGAATTGGTGGAGAAACATCCATATCCAATGGATCCATGATGCTTGCTCTTATGTTATCGGACTAATTGGTCCGGTGTGAATGAATTGATCATCACCAGTGCTGAAAGCTCTTCCGTGACAACACGATTTTCATGTTGAATGGCAAAATAACCAGAATAAACTCACCCTAAGACAATCAAATAATAAGCATGACAAATAAGCATGTAAGTATGTAGTTGTATATGTGTGTGTACATGTATGCATGTGTACAAATATTAAATAAGACTACCTATTGAATCTCGGATAAATCTTTTAAAATTGAACAACTTTCATTGCCGCTTTGTCGTGTATAATGGGGTGGCAGATGGCTAGGCATATTAGTATTCATTTGGAACTCTCGCCGTATTTTTTCAATTTCAAACATGAAGGAAACTCTGAAATCATCTTCTCACCTCTTATATTCATCTTCTCGCCTTTTCCATTCATCTTCTTGAGTCTTCCTTTCTTCTTGAAGTTTGACTTCCACCAATCTACTAATCTCATTGTTTGTAATAGCTTGATGGTGTCGACGAGATGTATGGAAGTAATTGGACATAGTAACTCTTTGTTCGATGCCTCTAACACCGGGTTGCTCGGTCTTTCCCAGTGCCATGAAAATAACATCATTCATCCCAGGTGGATGAATGTCTCCTTAGGACACCAACTGAGAAAGACGGTGCTGCAAAAAAGTTGATAATCAACACTTGATAGTATTCAAACAAGAGGAAATAATTATGACAATTTCGTTGTGAGCACTTACAATTTCATTTGCAACAGCTTGACTATCATCATTTATGTATGAACCGTCTTTTCTAATCCTAGTTTTAACCCACAACTCATGTAGGAGACTGAGAAATCATATGAATCATTTTCAACTGAACTCTGGGATATCTATTATACAGAACATATAAACTGAAAGTGCCCTGATGCCAATAGTAAATCACCTAGAGGGGGGTGAATAGGTGATAATGCTAATCTAGGAACTAAATGCGCTAAATGCGGAAGCTAATGCAAATTTTTGCAACACACTTAATACAATACACAAGTGTAGCCGAATTCCCCGTGAAGGTCTCTGGACTAACTCCTCTTGATTCCCCTTGAATGGGTTGAGGTGCTATGTGAAGCTCTTGTGGTTAAGTATAAGTGAGGCACACACAAACAACCAAGCATATAAGATGAATAGGCAATATGAATAAATGCAAGGCAACACAAGCAATATGAATAATATGAATGACAATAAGAATGATGTTATGCACAACACAAATAGAGAGAGAGGGTTAGAGAGATAATGGATCAAACGCAAACACAAAGATATGTTTCGAGGTTCGAGCCCCTAGCTCTACATCCCCGCCTTCACCGAGAAGGATTTTCAATCCACTATCTCCCACCGAGGGAACCTCTACCGAAGAGGATTTGTTACAACACTAGGAGTACCAAACTCCTCTCTCAATACAAACACCACCTCACACAAGAGGGGTAGGCCCTTAGCCAAACAACAACCAATCCACCTCACACTTGAGGGATACAAACCAACAACCAACTCCACCTCACCAAGAGGGAGTAAACAACAATCCTCCACCTCTACCAAAGAGGGAGCAAACCATCACCTCAACCTCAACCTCTACCAAAGAGGGAGCAACCAATAATGAGGGTTTACAATGGGTGGTCTCTTTCAACCACAAACAATCTCTCCTTTTCCACAAACAAAAAAATCCTAAATAGATTAGGATAGAAGATAGCTCAAGTGTGGAAAACTAAGTGTTTTGATCAAAGAAAACTCTTGGGAAAACCAAAAAATGATATAGAAATTTTAGCTCAAAAACAATTCCCAAAACCTAATTTCTTTGAAATAAAACAAAACACTTAAAACAAATGAATGAAGCTTTTGGCACAAAAAACTATTTTGAAAACTTCTTTTAAACACCAAGAATAGAGAGAAATTTTAGCTCATAAAAACTTGGTTAAAAACACCAAGCAATGGGGTATTTATAGCCCCAAAACAAAACTAGCCGTTAGGCTGATCTGGCAGCCTGACAGGCTACCGGTCGGCCGGCCCGGCCGACCGCCAACGGTCAGAAATGTGACCGTTGGGGCAACCCGGTCGACCGCCCGGTCGACCCAAATAAACAGAGAGCAGAGCTCTCTGGTCCGGTCGGCCGCCCGGCCGACCGTCCCAATGTGTGCCAGACGTGCACGGTTCTGTGCACGTCAGTCGACCGTACGGGTCGACCAGCCTATGGTTCGGTCGACCCATGCGGTCGGCCGACCTGGCCTGACAGACACTGTTTTGGGACAGAAAACACATGTTAAAATATTTTTAAAAATCCTTTTATCTCTTATAAAAATACTCAAAAATAGTTTTATCATTTTGCATTGATATATAAATATGTGATAAAAAGTTTGGCTCAAATATCAATCAATATGAACTATTTTTGTGTTTTATCATTTTTACTAAAAACCAAAACATGTATTTTTATCAAACTTGAATTTTTCAATACATGAATAGGAAAGTCAAAATAAGTTTGTATAAGTCATGTAAGCATGTATGTATATAGAGCACATCTAATATACATAAAAATAAAGTAAACTTGTTTTGATCAATCTATTCATGAAAACCAAACACCAAACATAAAACGTGTGTTTTTGTGCACTTGAGCATATCAACTATACTAAGCTTTACACATGGATCTAATCACACTATCTAAACTATGGATACCTAAGTCTTCTTGACGATCTTCATCTTCAAGTAGACTCGATCCCAAACCGTGATCCACCGAGTGCAAATGAGTAATCTTGAAGCTCGGGCACCGGAATCACCATGTGAAAGATTCTAAACTCCTCTTTTTGAAGCAATCACCAACTAATATCTTGATCAATAATTTGTAACTAAAATCACAAGATAATTAGTAAACATAACTACATGAGTTAATCATCATCAAAACTAGAGTGGAAGGCCTTTGGGCCAACAATCTCCCCCTTTTGATGATGACAAAACTCATGGAGTTATATATGCATGGATTAAAATTAAGCTTCAAAGAAGCTCCCCCTTAACTCATGCATAAACAAATAAACAATAAATATGCAATGAAAGCTCTTTAAACATGAATGCATACATAGATATGCATAAACAATAAAAAGGTTCTAGATACCAATGAAATGTTCAAAAACAAAACATGCTCTAGATACCAATTAAAATTAAATTAATTTAAACTTAATATATGCAAAAACATAACTATGCATATATAAATCTTATAAACTCAAAATCTTTCTCCCCTTTTTGTCAATCATCAACAAGGGGTAAACAATTAAAACAAAACAAAATCTTCTCCCCTTTTTAATACAAAGAAACACTCATCAATAAGGGGTAAAAGCAAAACCAAATCAATAATTTTTCTCCCCCTTTTTGTCTAAAACAAAAATAAAATCAAATAGGGGTGACAATCAATTAAGGTACCAATTGAAAATATGTCAAAGAATAGCATCTTGATACCAATTGAAAGGAAACAAACAAAAAAAATTGATACCAATTTTAAGCAAAACACATGAAAATCTTCATATCAATTGAAATTAAACATAATAAATTTTGAATGTCTAAACAAAAATTTTGATACCAATTGTAAATATTTTTCATTTTGAACATATGATACCAAATTTGAATTTTCAATCATAAAGTATGGGAGTACAAATACCAATTGAAAGACAAAATCAAATTTTCTCCCCCTTATGAAATACCAACTAAAACAATGCGTAGGCTTGATACCAATTTAAAAATAATCAATTAAAACAAAATTGAAGCTCAAGCTTAGCATAAACACAAACATATATATGTATGGACAATAGATACCAATTGAAATTGATATTCTTGGAATTGAAAGCATACATACATACAAACATATATGAGTATACAAGAAAGGTTAAAATTGATACCAATTGAAAGAATTCAATGATATCAATTGAAACAACAATAATGTCAAATGTATATCTCATATTATCTACCACCCAATCATGGTTCAAGTTTTAAATGATTTTCATTTTAAAGCATACATGAACATGATCTCCCATCCAACCTCCCATTGAAGGTAGGGGTTTTCAAAAATAGGTTTGAAAATAGAGTACGTTTGAAAATCTCTACCATAAGAAGAATACGAACTAGTTAAATGGGAAATCTTGTTAACTAGTACGAAATCCTTCAAGTAAGGAATAAACTAAAAATAATTTTCATAAAACACATGTAAATCACATAGCACTTAAAAACACTCAATATTCAATAAAGTCCATACATGCTCATGAAAACATACTCATGAGAAATATTTTAAAAAAATGGTGAGTGTACAAGTAATGTGTGACATGGCAATATGAAATTTCCAATTAAGCTCAAAATTCCTTGAAACAATGAAAATCATCAAAACTATTTAATCTTCAAGGTATATGTATGTCCTATACAAATTAAAGTGTACATACATATCCAAACACAACGAGTCCACAAAATATATGCATTAAGGCACGTGGCTCAAAGGATGTATATGTATAACAATAATTTGAATAAAATAGACATATACATGAAGTTAAACATAAATATATGAAAATATGAAAAGCTAAATTTTCATTAAAACAAATTTTCATATCAAGGCATATGTATGTTTTGTCAAACATGAAGTATACATACATATCCCTAAACACAATTGAGTCCATAATAAAGATTTGCATGAAAAGCAAATGACTCAAGGGGTATACATGTATATCTAATAGTTTAGACAAGATAGACATATACATGAAATGAAAAACTCATACACATAAAACAAATCCAAAAATAGAAATACAAGTTTAAAATGTATGAATCATCAAAAATAGACTATACTAGCACATCTAATGGGTTCAAATAAGCATTCACGCCCAAACATATATAGATTTATTTGTGACCCACTATATGCACCAATATACACCTAGTTTTAATGAAAACTAACATTTAAACAAGTAATCTTAATATGAAGCATCAAAACACGATAAAAATCAACATGATAAACATAAACATGATTATTATGAATATCCACATGTTATTAGATTTATGATGTACATGATAGCTAATCAAATACGAGAACACAAAATAATAATCCATATTAAACATGGGTGTCTCAAAAGGCTAAACATGTATGTCAAGGGTCTAATAACATAATATTAATATAATAATCTACAAACAATAAAACATGCTATAAATGATAAACATGGAAGCATGCAAACATAAATAAGGAGTTAGAGACCGTTACCAAAACCTATGAGGCAACTTTCCTTGTCTCCAAAACATGGTGGTCTTCTCCACCAAACTTCCCTTGAAAGTGATGCATCCAATTGATTTCTATGAAGCTTAGAACGCATCCACTCCAAGGTACCACTACTCTCACGTCATGTGAGAGCCCACTCCTACATCATAAACAAGAGGGGTGGTCTTTGGTACCCATATCTTATTGGGTCCATGAGGGTTAGTACATTCTCTAACCAAAACAAATTTATTTGCTAAATTCTCAACATGTATTCTATCATAGCAAAATTTAGTAAGGTGGCCCTTACGTCCACAATGTGTACAAGTGTACACATGAGCATACATGTGATGGGTGTGTCCGTGAGGAGCATGTGTATGCCGTGGAGGGTGTGCATGAAAAGATGGAACTTGCTTCTTTCGAACCAAGGATTCCAAGCGTGTGGTTCATGGCACATTGGCTCATAGTGGAGCCCAAACAATCAACCTTCTTCTTAAGCATGGATATATCATTATCAATTAAAGAAGAGGTGGCACATGCAATAGGAGGGTGTGTGATACTAACCTAGCATGGCAAACATGTGCATCAATCTTATTTTTCAAAACATCATTTTCTTTAAACAAACATCTAAATCATTTGAAATAGAAATAATCTTAGTTTTAAAAGCAACATTCTCTTTTAAAACAAAATCAACTTTTGGGGACAAATTTTCATTTTTCTTCAAAATTGATTCACAATCATTTTAGATTTTAAAAATTTATTTTCTTTTAGTGTAAGATCAAGTTGAGATCTAAGTGACTCACATTCACTAGAAACCTCTTCCTTCTCTTGCAAAACAATGTTAAGTTTAGAAGACAAATTTTCATTTTCTTTATTTAAAGCACAAGTCTTCTTTTTCAACAAATTATATTTTTCAATTAATTTTTCACAAACAATTGATAGTTCTTCATTTAAAGTATGGGCATCAACAAAGTCATTTGAAGAACTAGCACAATCATCACTATCTAGTTGAGTTTTCGATTGTACCTCAAGGGAGTCACTCCCTTGGACCATCAAGCATTGTGATTCGGATTCTCCACTAGATTCCTCTAGTTGAATTGACAATGAAGCTTGGAGGTGGTGGTGGTTGTCAACATATTCCACACTGCAAATGCGGAATCAAAGTTAGAAGCAAGCATAAGATATTCTTTATTTAATGTGCTTCTAATGGCCTCGAAGGCTTGTGCATTGACCCCTATATGATTGCTATTACCAAGATAGCATTCTTGTAGCGGCAAGATATACATGCAAGCCTAGGGTTTGTAAATAGATGGACATCTTAGTCTTCCAAATAAGAATATTGGAAGGGTCAAACATAGGTGGGGTCATGAAGTCCATGGGTCCAAACTATATGTGTGCAAACAAGTAAATGCAAACAATAGATTAGCAAACAAATGGATCTCACTCCTAGGATGTTAAGCCTAAGTATCAGGAGCGTAGGCTCTGATACCAATTGAAAGTGCCCTGATGCCAATAGTAAATCACCTAGAGGGGGGGTGAATAGGTGATAATGCTAATCTAGGAACTAAATGCGCTAAATACGGAAGCTAATGCAAATTTTGCAACACACTTAATACAACACACAAGTGTAGCCGAATTCCCCGTGAAGGGCTCTGGACTAACTCCTCTTGATTCCCCTTGAATGGGTTGAGGTGCTATGTGAAGCTCTTGTGGTTAAGTATAAGTGAGGCACACACAAACAACCAAGCATATAAGATGAATAGGCAATATGAATATATGCAAGGCAACACAAGCAATATGAATGATATGAATGACAATAAGAATGATGCTATGCACAACACAAATAGAGAGAGGGTTAGAGAGACAATGGATCAAACGCAAACACAAAGATATGTTTCGAGGTTCGAGCCCCTAGCTCTACATCCCCGCCTTCACCGAGAAGGATTTTCAATCCACTATCTCCCACCGAGGGAACCTCTACCGAAGAGGATTTGTTACAACACTAGGAGTACCAAACTCCTCTCTCAATACAAACACCACCTCACACAAGAGGGGTAGGCCCTTAGCCAAACAACAACCAATCCACCTCACACTTGAGGGATACAAACCAACAACCAACTCCACCTCACCAAGAGGGAGTAAACAACAATCTCCACCTCTACCAAAGAGGGAGCAAACCAATCACCTCAACCTCAACCTCTACCAAAGAGGGAGCAACCAAATAATGAGGGTTTACAATGGGTGGTCTCTTTCAACCACAAACAATCTCTCCTTTTCCACAAACAAAAAAATCCTAAATAGATTAGGATAGAAGATAGCTCAAGTGTGGAAAACTAAGTGTTTTGATCAAAGAAAACTCTTGGGAAAACACCAAAAATGATATAGAAATTTTAGCTCAAAAACAATTCCCAAAACCTAATTTCTTTGAAATAAAACAAAACACTTAAAACAAATGAATGAAGCTTTTTGGCACAAAAACTATTTTGAAAACTTCTTTTAAACACCAAGAATAGAGAGAAATTTTAGCTCATAAAAACTTGGTTAAAAACACCAAGCAATGGGGTATTTATAGCCCCAAAACAAACTAGCCGTTAGGCTGATCTGGCAGCCTGACAGGCTACCGGTCGGCCGGCCCGGCCGACCGCCAACGGTCAGAAATGTGACCGTTGGGGCAACCCGGTCGTCCGCCCAGTCGACCCAAATAAACAGAGAGCAGAGCTCTCTGGTCCGGTCGGCCGCCCGGCCGACCGTCCCAATGGTGCCAGACGTGCACGGTTCTGTGCACGTCGGTCGACCGTACGGGTCGACCGGCCTATGGTTCGGTCGACCCATGCGGTCGGCCGACCTGGCCTGACAGACACTGTTTTGGGACAGAAAATACATGTTAAAATATTTTTAAAAATCCTTTTATCTCTTATAAAAATACCCAAAAATAGTTTTATCATTTTGCATTGATATATAAACATGTGATAAAAAGTTTGGCTCAAATATCAATAAATATGAAACTATTTTTTTGTTTTATTATTTTACTAAAAACCAAAACATGTATTTTATCAAACTTAGATTTTTCAATACATGAATAGGAAAGTCAAAATAAGTTTGTATAAGTCACGTAAGCATGTATGTATATAGAGCACATCTAATATACATAAAAATAAAGTAAACTTGTTTTGATCAATCTATTCATGAAAACCAAACACCAAACATAAAACATGTGTGTTTGTGCACTTGAGCATATCAACTATACTAAGCTTTACACATGATCTAAACACACTATCTAAACTATGGATACCTAAGTCTTCTTGACGATCTTCATCTTCAAGTAGACTCGATCCCAAACCGTGATCCACCGAGTGCAAATGAGTAATCTTGAAGCTCGGGCACCGGAATCACCATGTGAAAGCTTCTAAACTCCTCTTTTGAAGCAATCACCAACTAATATCTTGATCAATAATCTGTAACTAAAATCACAAGATAATTAGTAAACATAACTACATGAGTTAATCATCATCAAAAATAGGGTGGAAGGCCTTTGGGCCAACATAAACAAGATATAAGTAATAATCCACAAAAGATTATGCATACATTAAAAATCAACACAAAACATACTCTTGTCAGTTCTTTTTTAAGTTGGGCATATCCCTTATGAGATAATGTGTGGGGATAAATATTCAATTTTTGAATAAATTTTACTGCTGACTTAAATATTATTAAAAAATAATTATTAAGTAAGTTTAAATTTTCAACCAAGACATCCAATTATATAACACATTTTGCAGGTATATTTTATTAACTTGAAAATCTGTATTAGTACATTGAAATAAGAACAATCCAAAACTCATCATCAATGAAATCATACTTCGAAGGGGGTTTCTAATTTTCATTTGTTTATGAACTCTCATGTCAACTTATTTTAAATTGCCTCCACATTTTCCTGTAGAAATTAGTAAACATTGTCGGTTCCCCTTGTCCCATTTGAATACAACCTGCAATATATCACAAAAAATATTAAAGCACTTAATAAACAATTGATATAGTTTATATAAATAATTAAATTATTTTAAATTTACTTAAACAAATATTATTCTAGATCTTGTTCTTCAGCTCTTCAGAAACCTCACGCCAATCGAGGATGTCAATAGAGGCATAATTATGAGTCACAACATCCAAAGTAACCATCAATTTTTTCTCAAAATTTTCAATCGGTTGATTGTTCTATTGAACTCCACATAAATTTTCCTTCCTTGATGCCTTACTAAGATGGATCACCCATCTTAATAATGCCTCAAGCCCTCTTCTTTGCGGTATTTTCACTTCCCTTCCACTGCTATCCTCTGAGTCCATATGCCTGTTAAGAAATAGAAATACGGTTTATTAGAAACTCATCAGTAATATAAAAGTATGAAACAATAATTTCACAAGTAAATAGACAAAATATGCAAACTATTGATTAGATAAATAAATAGATTTATACCTTTATTTTTTCTTTTTTTTTTATAACTTTTCTCCACTAATATTCCTTCAAAATAACCTTCTCATATGTACAACTGTTGTCCTCGACATTATCATTCCAACCATCACCATCACTATTATTCCACTTGTTAATTCAACTGAGAAAGAGGGATATCATCAATATTATCCTCAGTATTGATCATGTCATCACAATCAGATGTAATTATTGGCTTCGTCAGGAGAACAATAGACCACTTTTTATCAGCATGATCTGTGATGTGAAATACCTATTTTGACTGTGATGTCAATACGAATGAGTCCTTTTTGTGACTTCTTGTTAAGATCTATTAGAATGAATCATAACTCGTCGATCTTGATGCCATTATTATTCTCCACCCACTTACATCGAAATACGAGAATACAAAACATGATGTAATCTAACTCTCATATGTCCTCGATCACCCCATAGTATGACATGTTTGCAAATACTAGTTTGTTATTTTGGTGCTAGAAATATACATTGATTGAGCTACTAAGATCACCCCACTATTTTGTACAGTACAATTATTATCATGTGCTTTTGTGTAAAAATAATAACCGTTTGTAAGATACGCATGGTAAGACAAGACGTCTGTGCGAAGCCATGCGCTATTCATCTCAAATTTTTAAAAATACAATTTGATTTAGTTGTCAACTGATCAAGAACGCATTTCAAAACCACTTAATGAACGATTTGTTGTGTTCATCTTTACCCATTTCTCCCTCCTTGATTTAGTTGGATCGGTGTACCTTACATAGTTCATATGATCATTTATATAAGGTTGTATTTTATTAGTATTATGCAAGACAAATCTATATGCTTAACTCAACAAGTCTTTACTAACAGTAACCACAATTTCTCCAATTTTATCAAAGCCATCTATTATCTTAGTACAAACCCTCTTTAAAAGTCCTATAACTTCAACATTGGATAAGTATTCATTACAAAATTCAATTGCTTCTTCATATGTATAACATTCAACAGTGCAACTTTCGGGTCAATTTCAGTTCCTTACATACCCTTTTAATGTTTTCATGTATAACTCAAATGGATAAATCCACCTAAGAAGATCAGACCACATATTCTAATATCTCTGATCAAATAAACTGTTAGACGTACCATGATATCGAAAATAAAGGCGAAAAATACATCTCAAACTGATATAGTGTAACCACATCCTTCTGCAACTCTTCCAGTTTTGTTGAGTCAATTAACTTACTACATATTGCATTGAAGAAAAAATAAAATCAGATGATGGCATGACAAATGTGTTGTGGCAATACAAAATGTATAATTACAGGCAGCAACTGTAACATCAATGCATGACAATCATGAGATTATAACCAACTATCTTTAGATCTTTCGTTCAAACGAGATTTTGAATATTAGATGAGTAATCACGTTACACTGGTGCGCGCGCACGCGCACACCAGTTGTTCCATGGATATCCATTCAGATGTTTTCTGATAGCTTCACACTAACATCTCCAACTCCCATTTTTTAAAACTGACGATAAAAGAGCAGATTCTGGGCAATACAAAAGTATTTCACCAAATAACAAACGATAAAACATTCACCTTACAAACCATAAAGATTTGCTCCAAATTTCATGAAACAGTAATGATGCTGAACTTCACTAAACAACAACAGCACTGACTTTATCTAGAACAGAACCGAATAAATGAAACAAAGAAGGGGGAAATAAAAAAGTAAAAGGAAACAAAGAAGAAAAAGAACTCAAGCATTTTGGTTATATCAGACTGAATTTGCAGAAGATCCACAATACGGTATTTAACTGGGCAGTCGGCTGCAAAACGAAATGTCAGAGGGAGGAGAAAATCGGGATGCCAGGTAGGGTTGCCCCAGCATCAACGATGAAGATGTTGCCGGACACGTATTGTGATGAATCATGGATCAAATAGCGGACAATCGAAGTCATTGCTGGATCCAATGTGCCGTAGGTTTTCAGCGGAACTGTTTTCAGTACCACCTTGTTGAGCCATTCTTTTTTCATAAGGCCTTCGGTTATCTCAGACTTGAATATTCCAGGTGCTATAGCATTCACTCTGATATTGTATTCTCCGAGCTCCAAGGCCATTACCTGTCATTTTATCACAAACCAAATTCATTAAAACATAGCTTTCAGTTTAGATTTTAGAAACAACTACTGCCTACTGCCATCAAAAGAGCTGTGGGTGTTTCTAGATTGCATGGTAAGCATTCCTATGTTACGGGCATAAGAAAAACTGACATGAAAGCAAATATCAAACAATAGTTCTGTTGGGATGTTTGACGTGACAAAGTTTATGTGGGGAAGAAGAAAAATTGTTTTTCGACAGATCAAGGAGGCAAATTGTATCTCTTAAATTCAGCAAGATAATCTGGAGGGCCTTGTTACTGTGTATTCCTTAATTAATCAAACGTGAAAAGGAGGATAGGAGCTACGCTTATTTACAATAAGAATACAAATAACGAGAAATGACTTGAAGATGGATCTCCAATAAAACAACTAGAAGTGTTAAGAAGCTAACTTGATTCCTCCTAAGACCATCAATTATATTATTTTTGAGTCGCCATCATTCCTTTAAGTTTCTTCCTCATAGGTTTACTGATATATGTACTTTAAAATGATTCTCTTCCCTAATAACAGCGATAGATCTTAAGGCTGATGTTTCCGGAAAAAAAGGTAAGTTTCAGGCATTAACATTTTATCAACAATAGTACCTTGGTAATGGCATTTACTCCTGATTTTGATGCAGAATAAGCGCTCGCTCCTGGTAACTGTCCACGCATGATACCAACAATGGATGAAATATTGATTACAGAGCCTTTCTGATTTGCATCCCTCATGTGTCTGCATACATATTTGGAGGACGAGCCACAGTCCAGTTAAATTGGTAGTAACGTTGTCACTCCATTCCTTTCGGGCCAATCTAGTGGTGAATGTACACCACCTGAGGCATATCCACATGGAAATCAAGAGGTGCTAGATATAATACGGAACGGAAAGAAAATATAGACTAATTCAAATATAAATAGTTAAAGAAGCATCAGAAGAAAAAATATGTTTCCAATAATCGAAAAAAGAATTTTCCTTTTGGTAAAAACTTTTACACCCATATAGGGATGTTGGATTAGACTTAGGAATGCTAAACTGAAAAAGGCACAAGAATATAGACAAAGTATCATAGCAATAAGGACAAAAAAAGGGAGAAAAAAGAAATTGCAAGTGCCCTTAACAAGGCCCTGAGAGATTCATTTGATATATTTGCTAGGAACTTGTGTATATTGCAGGCTTAGTGATGTAAGATGGAAGAGGAAAAATCAGAGTTCATGGTGGGATTGAGGAAAAACTAATCTAGGATTTATAGAAATTGGGAAAAAAAATAAGATTTAGACTTCACACCAAGTTGATTTCTCATCCGCTTTATGCATCACACACGAAGATTTAGAATTAAGGCTTCACACCCAGGAGAATTGCGTCCCCCATTTTATACTTCACACAAAAATTCAAAAAAAAAAAAACTATTTGGAGTTTCAAAAGTTTTCAATAACTATCTTTCCAAAACAAAATAATACAAGCATATTTATAAGCAAATGTCACATGCACTACTCGTGTCTTCTCCTGATCATAAAAGAACTCCTAAAAGAAATAATACTCCTAATTATAAAGAACACCTAAAATAAATAAAAGGAAAACTAATAAAAGGAAAGACTACTTCTAATTATAATCATATCCAACTCAAGCAATTCTTCTCCTTCTCAAATATTGCTTCCAAGTTTTGATTGGATCCTCATCAAATTCTCTCTGGGTTGAAAAGTCGGATGAATGGGAAGATGGTACTCTCAAGCGAATCCGGGTTGAACTGTCGTTGCGAAATCAGGGCGTCCTTCCATTGGACCAAGTAGCATCATATCTATCATTTGCTATCGATATCACCTCATGTGGCAAGATGTCCTAATCTCAGTAGCCTAAAATCTCCTTTGTGAAGGCTGTAATGGAGGATGATCATGAAAGTGTTGTCAGCCTTGTTGTTGGCAATAATAGATCAAGAATAGCGGTCAGGGAGTCAATAGAAGCACAATGTGGAGTCAGGTCCTTGACATTGAAGCAAGGTTAATTCATGCCCTCATGGTATGTCCAGCTCGTAAGCATTGGAACCAATCCTCCTCAAGACACTGTAGGACTTATATATCGAGTATGAAGCTTCTCCTATATCCTCGGAGGGATCCTCTGAGGTGGCACTCTAAGCTTCATCTTCTCTACCACTGTAAATTCTTGCAATCTATAATGCAAACTCGCAACAAATTTATGGTTACATTACTAACAGTTATTAGCCGTGGAATCTCAGTATGAAAATCACACACATGATGGATGTCATTAAGGGGAGAAGATTCTTTGGGTGACTCTTCTGGAGTAATGTTGAAAAAATTCGGGAGAATCTGATGGACCTAGGAGGGAACTCTATAGACGCGCTAGGAGATTCACTAATTGCAACAGCCAACAAACATAGGCAAAGTCTCTTCCTTGTGACTTTTCTCAAGAAATTAATGTGTTCAGCAAATGAAGTGATTTCTTATTTTCATGTGTAGTGATTGTCCTAGTCTTTTGATTACCATAAATATGTCGGGGTTTGATAAGTATCAACACTATCTTTTTCCATATTGACGAATGTATAAGTGTTCAACTTGCCACAAACTGGTCACATCCAAGCCATACAACCAATGCCTACTAACAAGATGTGGGCGGCGCCATGGCTAAGACATCACACCAAATATAGTCCCGATAACTCAAAAACTGAATAGACATTAAACAATATTTGGTAACAAGTTGAGCAGTTTTAGTCAACCCAAGTACGTTGTATGGTTGTGGATGAGGTTCAGCTTTCAAATTCATTCTCTCAACAGCTGATTTGGCGATTATGTTCACATAGCTATCTCCATCAATCATCACTTATAGTGTTAGTCATTATGTTCGATGTAAGTATGAAAAAACACTAAATCTACGCAAATCCTCATCATTACATGTGGAAAAAAGACACCTAATGACATTCAGTCAACGCTACAAGCTCTGATTTCTTACTCAGTATCACTAGTACCATCCTCAAGGTCATATACCTTCTCAACATACTCGTGATAGATCACATCTAATGCTCCCTTTATAAGAAGAGTCCTAGTGGGACACTGGGCAGCAAAGTGACCAAAACCCTGACACTAAAATACCTAGTACCCTTAGTACTCTATTGAGATGCACACCTATCACAGATTTACCCTTAGGATCCTTAGTAGTAGAAGTGTCGGGTTTGGTGAAACTCTTGAACTGACGCATAGGCTGCTCCTCAGTTTGGAGAGGAAACCTCCTCTCAGATGGGAATCTTAGAGAAATCTAAAGTCTGGTGCTAGCAAGAATGCATCTAGAAGCGAACTCACGTGGTACGAATTGACAAGCATGGCTCGCCAAATCTCAAGTTTCAAGCATATAAGAATGTAGATAAGCCTTTAGGAAACATAGACAATGTGTGGCGGGGTCCTCCTTAACTTCACATAGGACGGTGAGGTCATCAAATTTCATCATGTAGTCTTGGACTGATATGTTATCCTGACAAAAGTTATTCAGTTGTAGGAGAGTCTTTATGTGAAGGGAGAAGGTACTTCTTCTTAAGCTCCTATTTTATTTCATTCCATGTCTCTATAGGATACTCATACTGACTCTCTAGATCCCTCTACTAAAAGTTTAGAAAATCTTGACTGACCCTTGTAACTTTATTCTAGCAGAGTGGACTCTACGCTCTTTTGACATGTTATACTACTCATAATAGTAATCCATATCTGATAGCCGGTCAGAGAAAATCTTAGTCAGGCATCATTAAACGCGGAGAACCTGTCTTAACCTGATGGGTAATGTCGTCCTCCCTATTTCTATCATCTCTATGATTTCGAGGGCGATTCTCATCTCTATTACGATCTTTCTCTCAGTTCCTAAGATTCCTATGACTCTCATCTTGTTCTCATCTCTCCTCGTAATCCACGGGTTCTAGCTTAGCTAGAAGCTCACTCAACTCATCATCTTAATGGTTTGCTCTTTACTAAAAGAGGTTAGTTCTTTCTAAAGATCTGAAATTCTTTAAACAGTGTGTCTAGACTCATGAGTTCGACGTGTATGGTGGTTGGCTATCCATGTCTTTCTTATAAGTCTTCCTGTTACGTAGAAGTATGCACTAACTAAAAGCAAAATATCAAATACACAAATGCTGACGCAACAATAGTAGGCTCAAAAGGCTTATGCATGTACTATATGAAAAAAATAAAAAAAATTCCCTAGAATCGGCTCTAATGAATAGTGTGCAATTTTCTACTTTGATGCAAACACGCACATGTTAGGCATTAACTAAAGCAATATAATCGAAAATCTGAATGACTCATATAAAAAATGCAAAAAGAATATTGAAAAAGACTCAGATGAGTTGGAGAATACATTCAATGGAGAAGTCCACTTCTGATTTCGAGTTCTTCTGGGCCTGTTGAAGGGGTGGTTGCCTCAATTTTGAGCTTAAAAACCAACGGGATGCGTAAGCAAGTCTCACGATTTTAACACCTTTCAAACAGCTCGAATCGGCTTCCGAATGACTGGAAAACAATCAAAAAACCAACCCTGAAACGAGTCTGCAACACTTGAAGCAGATCGGATTAGTGAAGTCGGGTACTGAGAACTACATATCTAAATTACTTCCAAGCTGGGTCGCTTGCGGTTGGATTCAAACTCGTGATGCAATTGAGTTGGGTGAGTGTTGTTGCACGCGTTGTGTAGTGAGAGAGATTGAACGGCTCGAGGACTATGAAGAGGTCATGCGGTGAGGGATGTCTCCGATGAGGGGTGGACGACGTCAAGGGGGATTGTGACGAGGGATCCGGAGCGGTTAGATGTCAATGTCGATCACGACAAAGAGAAGTTGGTCAAATTTGATCTCGGGGAGACTAAGTCGATCAAGGTCCCAAAGAAGAGGGGTCGACGGAGTCAAGATCGGCTCGAGACAACGAGGTTGAGAAGGCAAAATCGGCGCAAGGTCTGCAAGATGATTTTGGTGATGTTGGGTTGGGGGTGAGGGGTGGATGGGTTTTGAAGAATAGAAGATGGGGAGAGAGAGAGAGAGAGGAGAAAACAAGAGATGGGTGATGGTTTTGTTTGTGAGACTGAAGGAAAGAGAATGAACAATAGGTCAATAACACATGGGAATTTCAGGGAATTTCTTGAACAGTAACGTTTTTGCTAAGAAAGGAAAACTACTCGAGAAGGAGCTTTGAGTTTTTTTTTTTCAAAGAAAACTACAATAAAAGAAAGAAAAATTTTAAATCTAACTAAAGGATTTTGAGCTTTTTTATGAGAAAATTCAGGAATTTAGCTGTGATATCAAATTTGACACAGGACAGAATTGAATAAACTAGAGTTTGTGATGGGATTGTGGAAAACTAATTTAAAGTTTATAGAAAATGAGAGAAAGATAAGATTTAAGCTTCACACCTAAATCATTACTCACTCATTTCATGCATCGCGCACGAAGATTTATAATTAGGGTTTCGCACTCAAGAGAATATCTTTCCCCACTTTATACTTCGCTCATAAAGATTCGAAAGAAACAATTTGGAGTTTCAAAAATTTTCAATAGCTCTATCTCCCAAAACAAAATAATACAAGTGGTATTTAAGCAAAGGTCACGTGCACTACTCATGTTCTCTTGATCAAAAAGAACCCTTAAAAGAAATAATAGTCTTAATCATAAAAGAAATTCTAAAAGAATAAAAAAAACAAATAAAAGAAAAGACTACTCCTAATTCTAATCATATCCAACTCAAGCAATTCTTCTTCTATTCGAATACTGCTGTCAAGTCTCGGTTGGATCCCATCACTCATTTCTTGTACAATAAGGGTCACACAGAAGTAATTGAAACTCAAAGCTCAGTAAATGTCTTTAATCCACTACTCGTAGCTTTCCTTTAACCTATTATGCAACCTGCTTGCCGATTAATTAAGAGCAAAAAATATATAACTGCCAGGAATTCAAGAAAATGAAAGAAGATGAAAAGTCTTCTTCATTTTTGTTCTTGAGAGGTCAATTTGCCAAGTTCATAAACGAGAGGGAACCCAACATTCTGCCCAAGTGCTATCACAAGAAAAGATCTTGAGGCAGATGCTAAAGACTGCTGACAAAGATGAGGATAAAGTAATTAAGGACTTAACTAAGATACCCTGAGCCTAGATCCAAGTTGTTCAGCTTCGAATGAAACTGGTTGAAGCATGAATAGTTTGTGCCAACTGTTCAAAGATTTAGGCGGACCCAAGGACATATCCTATCCTGACCCTGGCGCTAGATTAGTGGCCACGTTGAGATTTCTGCTGTCTTTCATTCAGCATTGCTACTGAGAGATCACCACATTAGCATTTTGCAGCAGAAGCCCATGCTCATGGAAGCCACACTCTTGATGCAACGCAAGGTCACCACCCCCTCTCTGACCAAGAAAAATCATACAGAAAGACGATGCACAGCTGATCTAGAGGGATCCTGCATCTTGAAGAACACATGGTCCCAAAGGGCCAAGGTGAACTGGCTGCTAGAAGGTGACAATATATTTTCATCGCATTGCTTCCATGCTGGATAGCAGTAACCATAGCTTTTTGATCGGCTGTATTGATCAACTTGGACTACACAGCAGGAGATATCCCAAGTTCTCACTGATTTCTCCCGACTACCAAGATTTACATGTCCTGCCTTCTGGTTTACTTGTTAATTAGTCCCCACCCCAAAAGTCAACAGGAAGTTTCAGGAATTTTAATACACACTCCCAGGCTGAAATTCATTCGGCTGTGTTCAGTTTTGGGGGAGCTAACGGCTTTGTGCCTGATGGCTTTATTGTGCTTTCTTTTTATTCATTTTCATCTATGCTTAAGCAGGACGCAATTGCCATGTTTAGTGCGTTCTTCCACGAACTACTTGATCTCAATCGCTTGAATATGATATTATCACCTTGGTGCCCATGAAGGATAGAACAAGCAAATTGAAAGGGTTACAACCCATTAGCCTTCTTCACTGCCTTAGCCTTCTTAACTACCTTCACAAGAATATGTCTAAAATGCTCAGTAATAGGTTCCAAATAACATTGCCCTTATCACTGATCCTACAAAATCGGATTTTCTCATGGGTAGCTCCTAATGTC